>CAUYPK010133326.1:0-15884 GCA_963574355.1 Loris lydekkerianus
GAGAAAAATTGGCCAAAAATTGCTTAATGACATCATATAGTAATAGGCTGAAAAGAATAAAAAAAATTAAAAGTAGAAAAAAATGAACAGCATCAATGTATAGAGTACAAAATTCTCCATCAATCAGTATATACCACGACATAGTAGAATAAATATTTATTGAGCTACGGAGCTACAAAAACACATGACATTAAAACGGACAAAACTTTTGAAACAACCTAAATAGACGTTCTCTGACATTTACAGATCAGAAAGATCCAGGATGGCCAGTGCCTGAAGGTAGAGGGGAAGATGGTCAGTAGAACAGAGGGTAACATTGATGACTCACTCATTGGTGGAAATGCTTCCACTGAAGGACCTGAGGGTGAAGGTACCGAAAGCACAGTTATCACTGGTGTTGATATTGTCATGAACCATCACCTGCAGGAAACCAGCTTCACAAAAGAAGGCTACAGAAAGGGGTGGCGCCTGTGGCTCAAAGGAGTAGGGCACGGGCCCCATATGCTGGAGGTGGTGGGTTCAAACCCAGCCCCGGCCAAACACTACAAAATAAATAAATAAAAATAAATTTTAAAAACCTACAAAAAGTAGATCAAAGATTACATGAAGTCAATCAAAGACAAACTTGAAGAACAGAGAACAGAAAGAGTAAAACCTTTTATGAAAGGAGCTGTAGAACAAATCAAGCACACCCTGGCTAATTTCAAAAATTACCAGTTCTTTATTGATGAAAACATGAATCCAGATGGCATGGTTGCTCTCCTGGACTACCATGAGGATGGTGTGAACCCATATATGATTTTCTTTAAGGATGCTTTATAAATGGAAAAATGTTAACAACTTTGGCAATTACTTTGAATCTATCACTTGTCATCGTTACTGGCTGCTGCTTGTCATCCACACAACACCAGGACTTAAAACAAACAGGACTCATGTCATCTTGAGCTCTTCATTTATTTTGACCGTGATTTATTTGGAGTGGAGGCATTGTTTTTAAGGAAAAACATGTCATGTAGGTTGTCTAAAAATAAAATGCATTTAAACTCAAAAAAAAGAAAGAAAGAAAGAAAAGACAAAAAGGAAATGAAGCATAGGGCTCCTAAAGAGCAAAAAGCCTACAAGATTAAGAGAAAAAGCGTCTAATGGTGTGACTTCAGGCATGGTGACACATCAGTAGAAGAGGGAGACAGGCTCGGCGCCCATAGCTCAGTGAGCAGGGTGCCGGCCATAAACACTGAGGCTGGTGGGTTCAGGCCCAGCCCCGGCCTGATAAACAACAATGACAACTGCAACCAAAAAGATATATGTATATATATATATAAGCTCAGCGCCTGTGGCACAAGCAGCTAAGGCACCAGCCACATACACCTGAGCTGGCGGGTTCGAATTCAGCCCGGGCCTGCCAAACAACAATGACGTCTGCAACCAAAAAATGGCCGGGTGTTGTGGCGGGTGCCTGTAGTCTCAGCCACTTGGAAGGTGGAGGCAGGAGACTTGCTTGAGCCCAGGAGTTGGAGCTTGCTGTGAGCTGTGATGACATGGCACTCTACCCAGGGAGACAGCTTGAGGCTCTGTCTCAAAAAAAAAAAAAAAAAAAAAAAAAAAAGGAAAAATACCTCTAACATTAGGGAAAGGGTTGCAAAACCAAAAGACAAATTTTGTCAAGGCTAGAGGTTTTATCTGGGCATGCTGTAATAATTCCTATCGTGGTGCTCTGGTGGGAAGGTTGTTGGAAAAGTAGGGACCAAATAGGAAAGACTCTTAAAAGAGATTCTTGAAACCAATATCTCTTTTTGGTATTTCTAAGAAATTTAGGAAATATTAACAAGATGGGAAGGAATTATACTAATAATTTAGCCATTTGGATTCTAAAGAGGACTACATGAGGACCAAAAGATCCAGGGGAAAGACATATTACAGATTTGACTATGAAGAGAGTGGCATGAATGAATCATTGTGGGCCTCCCTCAAAATTGAATATTCAGGACAGAATACAGGGAGGAGGGGCCAGGAGATGACGGATGTGGTTGGTGGTCATGGGCTTACTGTCACCTGCAGATTCTGAATCCTACCCTAGAAGGGCTGACCAACCTTCATGGGTTGGCTGTGGCAAGAACACTCAGTACCTAGGGTAGGCAGCTGAGAGCCACCTAGTAATATGATTTGGTCTTTAGAAGAGTATAGATATGCAGCCAGCAACCAGGAAACTGAACCACGATCTAGCCAAGTACCAAATGGCGTGTGGGGTCCTGGTGCACAAAGAGATGGAGAGGGGGGTTTGTTTAACCCTGAACCAGGGACAGCAGCTAGGTCAGCAGGAGCTGTACCTCAGGCTAAAGCCAAAGCCTGAGCAAAGTTGGACTTAGGAATAAATGAAGTTGCAATAGGCCAAATTCTAAATCCTAAAATTCAAAAATTCCTGCCCGCCGGATGATACACTCTGTATCATCCCCTTTCAGTGTGGGCAGAATCTGTGAATATGATGGGATAATCATTTCATTGATTAGGTTATGTCATGCAAAACCATGCCATAGCACTCTGGAGGGAAAGTCTCCTACTAGCTTTGCAGATGTAGCTGCCATGTTATGAGAGGCCATGTGGCTAGGGACAGAGCACAGCCTCTACATGCTGGGAGTAATCCCTGCCAACAAGACAGCCAACAAGAAAATGGGGATCTCAGTTCTACTAACTTTGATTGAGGCAATATTACAGAACATCCCATCCCTTCCACAACTGTCTTCAAGGGACATTGGCCACTCTTAAAGACTTTGCCAGGAAGGGATATGAACTGGCCCAACCTCTATCGAATTCGATTTAGCAAGATCTATCAAAATCACAAGAGCATATGATCTTTCACCCAGTAATTTCACTTCTAGGAATTTACCCCACATATATATTAGCAGAGATGGGAAACAATGCATATACTATGCTAGCCATTTGAACATTCATCTATTCATTCATTCGAGGCTCATATGTTTACATCATTAGTAAAAATGAAGATTGGGAACAATCTAAATGTCTGCCATAGGAATAACACATCACTATTCACAGGAATACCATGTAGCTAGAACAAAGTAAATTTAAAAAATATAAAGAACAAAGCTCTATATGTATCAATTTGGAAAGACCTCCAATACATTTTTCAGGGGAAAATCATGATGTGGAATAGAGCATAGATTGTGTTAAAAGGAGAAGGATGTATATCCATATTTGTTCATACCTGCATTTATAAAAACAGTGGCTGCCTGTTTAGGGAGGATGGGAACTGGGCAGATGGGGCAGGCATTACAGGGAGACCTTTCACTGTATATCTGGTTATACTCCTTATTTCTGGATCATTTTGAACTATCAGATGTATAAAATATTAAATGCATGTATTCTAAAATTAGAGTGTTTTAAAAGAGGTTTTGTTTCAGCAGAGTTAGGGAGCCACAGGATCTTGGTAGCATTGCCTCCTCAGTTTCATCTTGTGAGACCAAGATGTCAGCAAAGGAAAGAGGCCCTTTCACCCCCCCACCCCACCCCGGCTCCCTGGGGAGAATTTAAAGGCTGCTTTCCCAGAGGCCACAGAGGCTCTCCAGCTGTACCCAGAGCCACTGCTGGCAGCTGAGATTCCCCTGGGAGGCAACAATCAGAGGGTCCTGCTAACCACCAGGCTCCAATCATCTGGGAAAACCTGAGTTCAAATAACCCAACCAGTCCTGTCCTGCAGGTCTGAATCCCTCAAGCAGGGCTGAGATCCAGCTGGGATGTATTAGTGCTAGTTTATCAGTACCAGTTGTTTACATATGAAGTCCATTCTGTTTGGTGCTTGTCCTCTGTCAGTCGTTAAATATTCTATCACCTCTGTCCTCAGTTGTCATTCCTCTCACTTTAATCTCTCCTACTCCCTCCTCCCCGATCCTGCCTGTTGTTCTTTACTGCCTTCTGGAATCAGACAGGAGCCCAGCAAGAAACAGATGGCACACTCAAATTGGGTAATTCGAGAAGAGTTTAATAAAGGACTATTTATAAAAGTGCAGGCAAGGTATAGGAAAACCACAGAGGGTAGGGCAATACCCTGAGGCAGGGGGAGGGACCAGCCATAGAGTGATGAGTGGAGAAGTCCCTGGCATGAGCTGAGCTTGGTTGTGGGAGGCAGACTTTTCACTGTGACTCATCAGCCAGAAAACCCTAGCCTCACTGACTTTCCATCCTTCCATATCCTACAGGTATTTCATCTTCCAGACCCCAACAGAGTGCACAGGAGCCCATTGATTCTAACCTAGAGATCACTCTCTCAGGCACAGGGCATGTTAGAAGGGTAGAAAGCAATCAAAGGGGTTAAATGAAGTTATCTAGCACCTCTCCCATACATATTTTAGAAAAACTTTATAATTTAAAAAATTTCAAATACATTAGAATAGTATAATAAACTCCAAATACCTATCATTCAGCTTCAACAATTATCAATTTGCAGCCAATCTCATTTCATCTATTTCTCCACTGACTCTCACCCCTTTATTTTGCAGCAAATGCCAGGCATCATATCATTTCATCAGTTATACATATGCATTTCTAAAAGAGGATTCTTTTTAAACCACAGCACAATTAACAAAATACTAGCAAAAACTAATAATAAATAAAAAATTCTTTAGTATCATCAAATGTTTGGTCAATAGCAAATTTCCAATCGCCCAATAAATATTATGCATGGAGTTTTTAAAAAACTTGAATTGAGGCTCGGCGCCTGTGGCTCAAGCGGCTAAGGCGCCAGCCACATACACCTGAGCTGGAGGGTTCAAATCCAGCCCAGGCCCGCCAAACAATGACGGCTGCTACCAAAAAATAGCCAGGCGTTGTGGCAGGCGCCGGTAGTCCCGGCTACTTGGGAGGGGGAGGCAGGAGACTCGCTTGAGCCCAGGAGTTGGAGGTTGCTGTGAGCTGTGATGCCATTGCACCCTACCCAGGGCAACAGCTTGAGGCTGTCTCAAAAACAACAACAACAACAACAAAAAAAAAAACTTGAATTGAAATCCAAACAAGAGCTAATCCATGCAATTGTTGGATATGTCTTTTGAATCTCTTTTGACTCCTGAGGGCCCTCCTCCATCTCTTTTCTTTTTCTTGCAAGCTATTGTTGAAGAAAACAACACTTGTACTGTAACATTTCACACAGTCTAGATTTTGGTGACTATATTCCTATGGTCTGGCTTAACATGCTGTTTCCTCTGTATTTCCTACAAGTTTATAGTTGACTCTGGAGGCTTACTCACATCTGGGTCCAATTTATTCATTTTTCGTTGTTGGGGAATCATTGAACTGGGTTACACTGATTGCCATTGTTAGGTAAAGTCCCTCTTATAGTTCTGTCTTGCCTCCAAGAGGTGTGTCACACACAGTGATCCCCCACCCTGGGTCCAATTTTTATGACTACTTCATAGATGATGGTGTGTTCTCCCTTTAAAAAGCACACAAAGTCCGGCTCAGGGCCCATAGCTCAGTGAGTAGGGCACTGGCAACATATACCAAGACTGGCAAGTTCGAGCCCGGCCCAGGCCTGCTAAACAATGACAACTGCAACCAAAAAATAGCCGGGCGTTCTGGCAGGCACCTGTAGTCCCAGCTACTTGGGACGCTGAGGCAAGAGAGTCACTTAAACCCAAGTGTTTCAGGTTGCTGTGAGCTGTGACATTATGCACTCTACTGAGGGCAACAAAGTGAGTCTCAAAAAAAAGCATAAAAAATCTGACGATATTTCTGAGGTTACTGGCCATGATTGATGCATAAATTCATTAATTCAGGGAGGCGCCAGCCCCATATACCGAGGATGGTGGGTTCAAAATCGGCTCCCGCCAAACTGCAACAAAAAAAATAGCCAGGTGTTCTGGAGGGGGCCTGTAGTCCCAACTACTTGGGAGGCTGAGGCAAGAGAATCATCTAAGCTCAGGATTTGGAGGTTCCTATGAGCTGTGACGTCACAGCACTCTACTGAGACTAAATTGAGACTGTCTCTTAAAAACAAAACAAAAAAATCATGTTAATGTTTTTAAGAATTGAGATTTTCCACAAAAGATTAAAACTAAGGTGGTAATATAAGATCAAATTGGCTGGGCAAGGTGGCTCATGCCTGTAATCCTAGCACACTGGGAGGCCAAGACAGGTGGATTGCTTGAGCTCACGAGTTCGAGACCAGCCTTAGCAAAAGCGAGACCCCGTCTCTACTAATAATAGGAAAAAAAACCCCAAAAAACAAAAAACTGAGGCAAGAGGACCGCTTGAGCCCAAGAGTTGAAGGTTGCTGTCAGCTATGATGCCACTGTACTCTACCCAGGGCGACAGCTTGAGACTCTGTCTCAAAAAAAAATGAAGTATAAATCCTTCATTTATAAAATTTGAATTAGAAATATCAGTATGAACTCATGATCTAGAGTTCTTACAAAATAATTTGCATTGCTTAGCTTTGTATACTGAAAAGAGATATGAGAGTGACTCAGGAGCAGTAAACACTAAGTATCATTTTTTTTTTTTTTTTTTTTGAGACAGTCTTAAACTGTCGCCCTGGGGGCCCTGGGGAAGAGTGCTGCGATATCACAGCTTACAGTACCCCAAACTCTTGGGCTTAAGCAAGTCTCTCGCCTCAGCCTCCCAAGTAGCTGGGACTACAGGCACGTGCCACAACACCTGGCCATTTTTCTGTTGCAGTTGTCACTATTGCTTAGTTGGGGGGGACTGGGAGGCTGCATTCAAACTTGCCAGCCTCAGTGTAAGTGACCAGCGCCATAACCACTGTGCTATGAGCGCCGAGTATCATTTTCTAACTAAAGGAAAAAGGGCCGGGCGCGGTGGCTCATGCCTATAATCCTAGCATTCTGGGAGGCCGAGGCAGGTGGATTGCCCTGAGCTCACAGGTTGGAGACCAGCCTGAACCAGAGCAAGATCACGTTTCTAAAAATAGCCAGGCGTTATGGCAAGCTCTTGTAGTCCCAGCTACTCAGGAGGCTGAGGCAAGAGAATCGCTTGAGCCCAAGAATTTGAGGTAGCTGAGAGCAGTGAAGTTTTGGCACCCTACTGAGGGTCATAAAATGAAACTCTAAAAAAAAAAAAAAAAAAGAAAAAGAAAGAAAGAAAAAAGAAACAGGGCTACTTGGAGAAATGGCTGATAGTAGTCAAAGGTAGGAAATGTACAAAATAAGCAAAGAAGCTACTAGTGACTATTGGGGTTGTGTCAAAATCCACAGCCACCAACTTGTAAGTGCTCCCACTGGCTTAAGATAAGGTAATTTGAGTATCAAAATGGTAAGTATTACAATTAACATTAACTTTTTCAATTCATGATTATCCTTAAAAATGAAACAAAAAGCTAGAAAGCTCATTGGTTATCAATGAAGGTTGCAAGATCAACGATTCATTGTTCTGAAGATTGTTTTGTTAAAGATAAAAAATCAAACATTTATCCTGCCTTTTTTCTTTTCCTTTTGGAGACAGTCTCATTTTCTTGCCCCCGGTAGAGTACTGTGACATCACAGCTCACAGCAACCTCAAACTCTTGGGCTCAAGTGGTCTTCTTGTCTCAGTCTCCCGAGTAGCTGAGACTACAGGTCCCTGCCACAACACCCAGCTACTTTTTTGGGGGGATGGGGCCTCATTATTTCTCTGCCTCCTAGAGTGCTGGGATTACAGGTGTGGCCCATTATCCTGCCTTTGTATATGTGAACAGGATTTCCAGGTAATCAAACAGTTGATAAAGAATGTTCTTATTTTTTAAAGGAATTCCAGCTAATAGCACAATAAATGATAGAATATCACATTTTTCAGGCCCTAATAAAGTAATGGATCTCAATGATTGTCTTAAACTATTAGGTAAAAGCTTGACAGCAAACGTTATAATACATGAATCCAGCTAATATACAATCCAACTAATCAATTTTAGTATGTAGTATCACTACAAGTGAGACAACATACAATGCCTTTTTTTTTTTTTTTATCCTTATTGAGACAGAATCTCACTAGGTCACCCTTGGTAGAGTGTCATGATGTCATAGCTCACAGTAACCTCAAACTCTTGGGCTCAAGTGATTCTTTCCTCAAGACTCCCTACTAACTGGGATTATAGGCACCTACCGCATGCCTGGCTACTTTTTTCTTCTTCTTTTTTTTTTTTTTTTTTGTAGAGACAGAGTCTAACTCTATGACCCTCAGCAACCTCCAACTCCTGGGCCCAGGCAATTCTCTTGCCTCAGCTTCCCGAGTAGCTGAGACTACAGGCACCTGCCACAACGTGCAGCTATTTTTTGGTTGCAGTTTCTCCCGGGCTGGGTTTGAATCTGCCACCCTCGGTATATGGGGCCAGTGCCCTAACCACTGAGCCCCAGGCACCGCCTTTGGCTATTTTTTTGTTTGTTTAGCAAGCCCCAGTCCAGGATTGAACCCACAAGCCTCAGAGTATGTGGCAGGCGCCCTGACCACTGACCTAAGGGCCCCCACGCACAATGCCTTTTAATGTGATGTGTACATAGCATTGTCTATTAAATATATTTGCTTGTAAAAAATCCTTAGTCTATAGGCTGGGCGACCATAGCTCAGTGGTTAGGGTGCTAGCCACATCCTCTGGGGCTGGTGGGTTCGAACCCAGCCTGGGCCTACTAAACAAAAAAAGAAAAAATAGCCAGGTATTGTGGCAGGCACCTATAGTCCCAGCTACTCCACTGGCTGAGGCAAGAGAATAGCTTGAGCCCAAGAGTTGGAGGTTGCTATGAGTTATGACACCACAGCACCATACGGAGGGTGATAAAATGAGACTCTGTCTCAATTAAAAAAAAAAAAAAAAAAAAAGCCTTCATCTAATAATGTGTGTATGTTTAACTATTCATTTTCAGGAAACAAGGAGTAGAGAATAAGGTCATTGATACTCTGTAGAAGCAATCAACCAAATCCAAAATGTAAGAACTTCTACTGGACAAATGATCCAGTTTTTCCAGTAAATCAATGGCATAGAGGACTGTTATAGGATTCTAAAACCCTAAGACCAGACATAGTGTCACACACCTGTAGTCCCAGCTACTCAAAAGGCTGAGGCAGGGGGCATGGCTTGAGCCCAGGAGGATGCAGTGAACTAGGATCACCCCCACTGCACTCCAGCCTGAGCAACAGAGGGACTTTTTTGTCTAAATAAATAAAGCAAGAGATATAATAAGCAAATACAAATTAACTTTGCTTAGATTCTGATGTGAACTAGGTAAAAATGATTGCTTTATGAGAATTAGGAAAATTTGATTATAGCCTAAAATGAGATAATACTAAACAATTGGTTTCTTTATTGGTTTAAAAAATTTTTTTTTTTTTTTGGAGACAGGTTGACTTTACAGTGCTGTAGTGTCACAGTTCACAGCAACCTCAAACGCTTGGGCTCAAGCAATACTCCTGTCTCAGCCTCCAGAGTAGCTGGGACTACAGGTGCCTTACACAAGGCCTGGCTAGTTTTAGAGACAGGGTCTTGCTCTTGCTTAGGCTGGTCTTGAACTCCTGAGCTCTGGCAATCCATCCGCCTCAGCCTCCCAGAGTGCTAGGATTCCAGGTGTGAGCTACCCGCCTATGTAAAAGTTTCTTAAAGTGAACTTAAGCCTTCAGTGAAAAATACTTCTGTCTGTATTATTGAGTTGTAGTCTTTAAATAATTCTCAAAACATGAGAAAATACATCACCTCCATGCTTCCCCCATCCAGAATCTCCAGAATGATATTGTCTATTATATAATCGCAGCATATATAACATATGTGTATTCTCTTCCTGTAGTAGTTGCTTAGCCTTCAAAGGAGCCACTGAGCACTCCTAATCATTTTCACTAATACACCTGTTGGTAGAAATTATTACTTCCAATTTTATTACTGGAATCACTCATTATATAGTTGAACATTTTTGTTGATGTTACTCTTCCATTTAATTTTTTTGTTCTTCAGAGACCACTCATGCATTTATTGTCAATCCTTTTAAACTTTAGAAATTATTTGTTATGTTCTCATTCATTTTGCTCACTTTTCTCAAGCCTTCCAAGTTCATGGCTGTCTTTTCAGCAAAATCTATTTTCCTTTTTGCTTTTTTGTTGTTGTTTGAGACAGAGCTTCAAGTTCTTGAGCTGGGTAGAGTGCTGGGGCATCATACCTCACAGCAACCTCCAATTCCTGGGCTTAAGTGATTCTCTTGCCTCAGCCTCCCAAGTACCTGGGACTACAGGTGCCCACTACAACACCCGGCTATTTTTTGGTTGTAGCTATCATTGTTGTTTGGCAGGCCGGGGCTAGTTCAAACCCGCCAGCTCTGATGTATGTGGCTGGTGCCTTAGCTGCTTGAGCTATAGACACGGAGCCCTTTTTGCTGTTTCTAATATGGCCTTCATTTCTCCTCTAACTACATGTCTCCTCCATTTCTTTCCTTGAGCTCTTTTGGTTCATTTTAAAATATTCTTTATCTTCTTATTTCTTTCTTTAGGTATTATATGTTTCAGCTCCTGATTCACAGATATTCTATTTTTAATATTTTATTTTAGTGACAGTCTCAAGCTGTCGCCCTGGGTAGTGCGGTGGCATCACAGCTCACAGCAACCTCAAATTCTTGGGTTTATGAGATTTTCTTACCTAAGTCTCCCAAGTAGCTGGGACTACAGGTACCTGCCAAAATGCCTGGCCATTTTTTTTGTTGCAGTTGCTATTGTTGCTTAGCAGGCCCGGGCCAGATTCCAAGCTGCCACCCTAGGTGTATGCGGCTGGCGCCCTGATGCCTGAGTTACAGGCACTGCGAGATGTTCTTTTTATGAAGTTTTTTGCATTCCTATATAAATCTTTGGTTATATTTTTCATTTTTTCCATGGCAAAGTATTTCTGATGTTTGCTCTTTGGCATTTTCTTCACCATGTTCCTTTATTCTTTCCTTCTTTTTTGTGAGACACAGTCTCACTTTGTCGCCCTAGGTAGACTGCCATGGCATCACAGTTCACAACAACCTCAAACTCTTTCTTAAGCGATTCTCTTGCCTCAGCCTCCCAAGTAGCACAATGCCCAGCTATTTTTCTTGTTGTAGTTGTCATTGTTGTTCAACTGGCCCAGGCTGGATTCGAACTTGCTAGCTTCTGTTTATGTGGCTGGTACCATAACCACTGTACTACAGGCACCCAGCCTGCTCCTTTATTCTTTAGGACATTTTTGTACAGTTCCTAAGTTAGCCTCTTTGTATTATTACTAATATTTCAGTCAGAATTGATTCTCCTAGATGAGCTCTGTGGAGGGCAGAAGGGACCAAGTTGAGCTCTGAAGCAGCAAAACATTTCCTTAGTTCAAGATGTGAAGCTTCTCAAGGAACGAAATAATGTGTGAGAGTGCATTGGTTTAGTCTTTTCTTCTCCCCAACCAATAATGATAGGTGCCAGTCTGGTTGCCAACTTTAGTGTCTTTTCTCTTCTACCAGTGCAACAGACTGTTTCTTGCAAAGACGCCTTATCATTTCCTGGCCAGGCCCCACTTCTGCTTCAATTTCTTCAGCCAACCTGTGCACCTGGATCACACTGCGGCAAGTCAGGTGTTACTGATTTTGCCCACGTTGATGTGTCACATACTATAGCAGGGGTATCCAACCTTTTTTCTTTCTGCTGTATGTTGGGAAAAGAAGTTGTCTTGGGGCACACAATAAATACACAAACAGTAACAAAAGATGATCAGATACATTTCAGGTTATGGCTGCCTCCTATCCCCATTGTTTGTAGCTGGATGTTCACAGAAAACACAAAGATAATAATTAAGAATATATTCTTTGGATTAAGACAGACCTGTGTTTTGGGGGGGGGGGGGTTTGGTTTGTGCTTTTTATTTATTTTTTTTTTCTTTCTTTTTAAAGAGTCTTACTATGTCACCTTCGGTAGAGTACCGTGGCATCACAGCTGACAGCAACCTCAAACTCTTGTGCTTAAGCAATTCTCTTGCCTCAGCCTCCCAAGCAGCTGGGACTACAGGCAACCTCGACAACATCTGGCTATTTTTAGAGATGGGGGCTCACTCTAGCTCAGAGGATCTGCTCACCTCAGCCTCCCAAAGTGCTGGGATTATAGGCTTGAACCACCACATACGGCCTAGAAACCGAAATATTTTAAAATCATATGTATGTACCTCCCAAAAATGAAATACCTAGCTATAAATCTAAATAACCATGCATAGGATCTATGTGTAAAAATCTATTAAAAGGTGATAGAATAAATCAAAGACATAAATGAATGAAGAGACATACTTATACTATCTTCATGAAGTGGAGGATACAACATACAAAAGATGTCAATTTCCCCAAATGATCTACAGAAGTAGCACAATTCTAATCAAAATCCAAGGAGAATTTGTTTAGACATAAACAAACTAGGCCAGGTGCAGTGGCTCACGCCTGTAATGCTACCAGTCTAAGAGGCCAAAGGGGATAGAATGCTTGAATTCAGGAGTTCAAGATCAGGCTAAGGAAGAGTGAGCCCCATCTCTACTAAAAATACAAAAACTATAGTGGGTCCTGGCTCACGCCTATAATCCCAGCACTTGGGAGGCCAAGGCAGGTGGATTGCCTGAGCTCAAAGGTTCATGACAAGCTGAGGCAGCGCAACACTTTATCTCTAAAAACAGCTGCTCATTGTGGTAGGCACCTTTAGTCCCAGTTACTTGGGAGGCTGGGGCAAGAGAACCACTTAAGCCCAAGAGTTTGAGATTGCTGTGAGCTATAACGCCAGTGCACCCTATCAACGGTGACATGGTGAAACTGTCATAAAAAAAAAAAAATTAATTAAAAATAAATAAGATATAGACTAGTTTTAAAGTGTATGTGGAAAGGCAAAAAAAACCAAAAGAGTGAAAATAATTTTTATTTTATTTATTTTCAAAGACAGAAAATCTCACTATATCGCCCTCAGTACAGGACCATAGCATCACAGATCACAGCAACCTCCTGAGCTTAAGTGATTCTCTTGCCTCAGCCTCCTGAGTAGCTAGGAATACAGGTGCCTGACAAAACACCCGGCTATTTTTTGTTTGCTTGACTGGGGCCAAGTTTGAACCCACCAACCTCAGTGTATGGGGCAGGAGCCCTACCCACTGACCAACAGGCACCACCCGTGAAAGTAACTTTTTAAAAGGATAAAGTTGGAGGAAACACAATACCTAATTTTAAGACTTACTGTATAAGGGAGAAGAGCAAGATGGCACCCGAGTAACAGCTTCTTTGCAACTGGGCACTGTGAGATTAGGGAGAGAAGACTCCAGGCATCTCTGGCTGGTGGGATCTGCCCAGTAACATCCCTTTGGAGACACAGGGAGAAAGCAAGAGACTTCTGGTCCCCACAAGGACAAAAGCAGTGCAGAAATAGCAAGTGATAACATGCATTCATTTGGTTGGAAGCTGCACACATTTGTAACTACAGCAACAGTAAGATTACAAACAGGGAAGGCCTTGGCTGTGGGCTGTTTTGTTTTTTTGGACTTGGACACTCGGTTGAACTACCTTGGGAGAACTTGGGCAAGAGTGCAGGTGACATTAAGCATTGTCTAGGGCCCCAAACTAAGCCACTGAGCCTGAAAGGAGGTAATGCTGTTTGGCTGTGGGCTGCCTGCACCCACTGCGGGAGAAATGCTCCTGCAGGCTCCACCCTCAGAGTCACAGCGAGAAGATAGGCCAGGAGACCTTCAGCCAGTAATCTAGTGACTGAGCAGGCCAAAGGCGGGAACTAGGAGAGATTTCAGTATTTGGCAGATTACAGCTATGGCCTTCAGGGGCAAAGAGCAAGACTGGTTTTGGTGCACTGTATAAGTGGGCAGACACTTCAGGAGAGATCCCAGCAACAAGTGCTTTCCTGGGAAAGCTTCAGCTTAGAACAAGGTTAACAGTTTAAACTGTCTTTTAAGTGGGTTTAGGAGATTTACACTAACAACCCTGCAGGGTTTGAAAAATCATCAGAGGCCACCTCCACTCTAATCTCCTAGGGCTGCATCAGCATTGTGATTAACATTTCCAGCGGTGCCTGTGGCTCAAAGGAGTAGGGTGCCAGCCAAAATATGCCCGGGGCGGGTTCAAACTCAGCCATGCCCCCCCCCCCAAAAAAAACTCATACTGAGAAGATCACCTGTTGCCCAGACAATATTTAGCAAGAAATATATACTGCTTTGTTTTTGGTGTTTTATTATTTTTTTTCTTCTTGTTATTGGAGATTCATTGAGGGTACAAGAAACCAGATTACACTAATTGCATCTGTTAAGTAAACTGCCTCTTACAATCATCTCTTGCACCCCAAAGGTATGGCACAAACCAAGACCCCAGCCCCTCCCTATGTCCCTCTTTCTACACTTCCTTCCCCCTACCCCCTCCCTCCTTCTTTCTCTGCTCTCCCCTTCCCCCATCCCCCATCCCTACTGTGTCATTCATTGTCCTCATATGAAAATTGAGTACATAGGATTCATGCTTCTCCATTCTTGTGATGTCTTACTAAGAATGTGCTCCACTTCCATTCAGTTTAATACAAAGGCTGTAAAGTCTCCATTTCTTTTACTAGCTGAATAGTATTCCATGGAGTACATATGCCACAGCTTGTTAATCCATTCCTGGGTTGGTGGGCATTTAGGCTGTTTCCACATTTTTGCAATTGCAGATTAAGTTGCAATAAACAGTCTGATGCTCAAGTGTCCTTAAGATAAAAGGAATTATTTCCTTCTGGGTAGATGCCTAGTAATGGGACTGCAGGATCAAATGGGAGGTCCAGGTTCAGTTCTTTGAGGATTCTCCGTACTTCCTTTTAAAAGGGTTAACCATTTCCAGTCCCACCAGCAGTATAAAAGTGTTCCCTTGTCTCCACATCCATGCCTGCATCTCCAGTTTTGAGATTTTATAATGTGGGCCATTCGCACTGGGATTAGACGGTATCACAGGGTGGTTTTGATTTGTATTTTTCTAATAATTAGGGATGATGAGCATTTTTTCATGTTTGTTAGCCCTTCATCTGTCTTCCTTAGACAAAGTCCTATTCATGTCTCTTGCCCATTGCTATATGGAATTGGTCATTTTTTTGTGAATTAACTTGAGTTCTCTATAAATCCTAGTCATCAAGCTCCTGTCTGATTCCAAATAAGCTAATATCCTTTCCCATTGTGTAGGTTGTCTATTTGCTTTGCTTGTTGTCTCCTTAGCTGCACAGAAGCTTTTCAGTTTAATTAACTCCCATTTGTTTATTTTTGTTGTTGTTGCAATTGCCACAGCAGCCTTCTTGATTAAGTCTGTCCCCAGGCTGATATTTTCCAGTGTTTTCCCTATGCTTTCTTTAAGGATTTTTATTGTTACATGCCTTAAACTTAAGTCCTTTATACATCTTGAATCAATTTTTGTGAGTGGAGAAAGGTGTGGGTCCAGTTTTAGTCTTTTACATATGGATATCGAGTTCTCCTAGCACCATTTGTTGAATAGGGAGTCTTTCCCCCAAGGTATGTTCTTGTTTGGTTTATCGAAGATTAGGTGGTTGTAAGATGATAGTTTCATTACCTCATTTTCTATTTGACTCCAAATGTCTACGTCTCTATTTTTGTGCCAGTACTATGCTATCTTGACCACTATGGGTTGGTACTACTGACTAAAACCTTGTTTACTAATGCCCCTAGCTCTTTATTTTTATTGCTAACAACTGCCTTAGCTTTATGGGTTTTTTTTCTGGTTCTATACAAAATGCACATTTTTCGAAGTTTTGAATGATGTTGGTATTTCAATAGGGATGGCATGAATCGGTAGATTGCTTTGGGAAGTATAGAAATTTTAACAATTGATTATTCCCAGCCATGACCATGGTATGTTCTTCCATTTGTTAATATCCCTCAGCTATTTCATTTTTTAGGGTTTCATAATTTT
>CAUYPK010133331.1:0-29246 GCA_963574355.1 Loris lydekkerianus
GTTTTTCTATCCAGTCAGCTAACCTCTACCTCTTTAGAGGACAGTTTAAGCCATTCACATTAATGGAGAATATTGATAAGTCTGGTAAAATTTGGGGTATCGAGTTTTTCGAAAGTCCATGGACCTTTTTAATCCTTTCACCAGTGTGGAAGTTGGAGCGTGATCAGAAGTTTCTGAGTGAGTTTACTTTTGTGGTATAGGATTAGGTTGGTCATTATGGAGGATAGATCTGAGAATATTCTGAAGAGCTGGTTTGGTTATAGCAAATTTCTTCAACATATGAATGTCATTAAAGCGTTTAATTTCTTCATCATAAATGAAGCTCAGTTTAGCTGGATACAGGATCCGGGGTTGAAAGTTATTTTGCTTTAGGAGATTAAAAGTCAATGACCACCTTCTTCTTGATTGAAAAGTTTCAGCAGAGAGAAACTTTTAATATTCTTCCCTTTGTAGGTAATGGATTTCTTACGTCTGGCTACTTTCAGAATTTTCTCCTTCATATTAACTTTAGTGAAGTTAATTATGATATGCCTAGGGGATGACTTATTCAGATAAAGTCATGCTGGGGTTCTGAAACTGTCTGCTGTCTGAATTTCAGAATCTCTTGGCATGTCTTGGAAATTCTCTTTCATAATTTCATGGAGAAGGGCCTCTGTGCCTTGTGAGGCCACTTCATCACTTTCAGGGATTTCAATGAGGTGGATATTAGCCTTCTTCAAATTATCCCAGAGCTCTCTGAGAGAATGATCCATTTGCTCTCCATTTCTCTTCCTCTTTGAGAGTTTGGGAACATTCAAAAGCTTTGTCTTCAATGTCAGAAACCCTTTCTTCTGCTTGTTCCATTCTGTTACTGAGGGCTTCTACTGTATTTTTCAGATCTTTGAGGGCTGCAAATTCTTGCTTCAGTGTGTCAAAATCTTTGGTGGTTTTGTCTTTAAATTCGTTAAATTCTTGAGACAACTTTTGAATTTCTCTTTGATATTCTAATTCCGACTTTTGAATTGCTCCTTGAATTTCTAACTCCAAATGTTCCTCCATTCTATTAATCTTGTTTGCAATCCAAATTCTGAGTTCGATTTCTCACATTTCAGTCAGCTGTTTATGAATGGGATCTTCAGTTACATCTGCCATATCTTTCCTTGGGGGGGGAGGGGTTGATCTATACTGGGTATTCATGTTACCAGAGTTTTTCTGCTGATTCCGCCCCATGATTATTTTACACCATTTGATTTTCCCCCCTGGGGTTTTTTCAAGGACCCATACAATGCTACGGCCTGAGAAACTGGGGACCTGTTTGGTGTGGTGAGGCTAAGAGGTTCTGTCTTGTTTTTAGCTGGTCTCTGTCCAACTCTAGTGAAATAGTTACTCTGGGTTGATGTCTCAGCTTTGGAGAAATACCAGCAATTAAGTCACCCCGCCCACCACAGGTAATAATTGGAAAAGGAAAATCAAACCTTCCTACAACCACACACCCTGGGCACCACTTGAATAGTCCTCAGGCAATCAAGTTCAAAAGGTCCAAATCAATTGTCTCAGTCAGCACCTGTCTCAGGTGGGAGTGTTTAAAAGGTCTCTGGCAAGTGGATCACAGGAGTCTGGTGACAACTCAGATTTGACTTGTTCCAGTGCTCCGTGAAGTCAGGAGGACCCACCCAGCAAATAGATTAGTCTGGGAAGGTTGATGCCTCCTTCCCCATTTTGCACCTCTGTCACACCCAGTCACTGATAGCCCCACAGGGCTGTGACTCAGTTGCCTCCAGTGAGCAGATACTCCAGGTGTTTGCACCTGCCTGAATCACAAGGAAATCTATATCTGCTCAGTCAGGCCACTATCCGGCCTCTATGCCTCTATCCAGTAGGGGGAGGTGAGGCCTGACAACCTCGGGCACTTGATGGAGGCTGGGAGGTGTTCACTCAGTTCCAGCCTTGCCCCTGATTGATGTTACTGATAGAACAGAACAACTTTGTGGGAATTTGTTTCTGTCCCTGATAAATTCCCCTGCTGAAGACAAGCTGTTTTGAGTTCCCAGAACCTGTGCCTCAGGCCCTGTCTTTGCTCCTGCAGGTTTGTACTCAGTTGTCAGTTCTAGCCTCCTGCCTTCCTTTGTCTATAGGCTGATGATCCCCTGAGGGCCAGGTGCATCTTAGGCTCAGTAAAGCCATCCTGTGGGTCAGCCCTGCCCTGGGAATTTCCTGGCTCTGTGCGTGTGTTTTCTAGTCCCTGCACTACACTCAGGCTGGTACCACCTCAGGCAAACCCTTTACTCACGGGGCCTGAATTTTCCGTCCCAGATCTGTTCCGTGGTGGTTGCCACCTGAGAAGATGCCCGGCCTCCTCTCATTGCCGAGGAAGACAGGGGGTGTGGCTTCAGAATATCCGGGAGTCAGCCTTATTGTTGCCAAAAATGGCTACTGCTTTGCACCTTGGGTCAGCGCCGCTCCAGCTGCGTGGTTCCCTCTCAGCCGACCATCCTCTCCTCACTCCCATGCTGCAGAATCAGCACTGACCAGCTGCAGTCTAGGCCCTGTCCATACCACTCAAGAAATCACCCAAGAATCTGGACTCCTGGGGGACAGACCTTCCAGACCTCAGAGTGAGAGTGGAGGGGAGTGCTGAGCTTAGAATTGCAGGTAGAGAATGTATACAGTTTTATACAGTTTTATGCCTGGCAGGAGAATGCCATGGCACCCTAGTAGGGGAGGTAGGTCCAGTTTTTGGAGGGTCTCTCCTGTGGAGTGTAGTGGGAGGACCTTTGAAATCTGCTCATTTGTTCGTGGGGCACTCTGAGCCGTACTCAAGGGGCAGAGGACTCCCTTCCGCTTGGTCATGGATTTTGTATCTTTTGTTTGTATCCTTGGGGTCACATCTTGCCTCAAAGGAGTTGATGTGTGTTCTTCAACCTTCTCTCTTGGTGCAGCTCTAATCCATCAGGTTACTTGCCAAATTCCTGTCCTTTAACTCTCCTTCTGGACGGGAGCCTCTGTGGAAATCTGGCTTCAGTCAGCCATCTTGTCCCTGGCTCACATATTAATTATTTAGAACAGAGCTTCTTCAATGGGCATATATGTAAATACCCTTCCTCTAAAGCCGCAGTTCTCAAACTGTGGGTTGTGACCCACAGAAACTGTATTGAAGGGCTGCGGCATTAGGAAGGTTGATAACTACTGCTCTAAAGGAAGTGAAAGCAAATGTCAGAGTATTATGGAGAGAGCTGCCTGGAGTGTTAGCTAAGAGCGTCTCCTTGTCTCACCATGTTCTTGTCCCATTCCATGTAATAAATGGCATGGCTTGGAGTTGAGATATGACCATGGTGCAGATACAAGTATCAAAACAACAGGGGCTTGTTGTTTGTTTGTTTTAAAGAAATTTAGGTTGATAATGTGTCTTGAGGCAATGGTATAATATAGTGATTTTTTGAATGTTTTCACCAAGACCCATAGTAAGAAATCCATTTGATGTTGTGATTCACACACACACACACACACACACGCACAACTGAAACAAAACTTTTATAAGATAATACTCTTATGAGATATTATGTGACATTTTCTCTTCTGTTAAGTTTCATTTCTTTTTTTTTAAGTGTTCAGTTGCTTCTAGTTCATCTCACCCTCACTTAAAAACATGCTGCAGTTAACACTATCCTCTACTAGTTTCCTAAAATCATCTTTTCTTTTTTTATTTATTTTTTCAGCATCTTTGTAATTTTATCTCTATTCATTCAAATAGATGCTATTACATAATAGGAGAATTTCTCCAACAACAATAAATTTCTAAGCTGGGCAAAAAATTTGGGTGGAGGCTTTTAGGGGCATTGAGATATCACCTCAGAACCACAGAATTGAAAGCAGTGAAGGTTCTTTGAAAGTTAAGGGTCAGGACAGAACTCCTTGCCATTTCCTCAGAGAGTTTTGAAATATCTGGGACGCCTACTTGTACTTCCATTCCCTGGCATTGCCATGGGCATGAAACACCTTTAGATGACTGTCTGGGGCTCTTCATTAACTCTGTCAGCTCCTTTGAGTCTGGATAGCTTCCATTACTGCTTCCTGTGGGGCTCTATAGAGGTTACTTGATGGTGAGGAGGAGGGATTGGAATCTGCTCATAATCAGCAGCACCTCGTGGCCAGAGCTGCTGAAACATGCAAGGCAAACAAGTCTGGATGTGCTCCAAAGCCAAGATGAGGAGTCCCAATAGGACCAGATGGGGAACTGGCATCAGGGCATGCACCTGGGTGCATATTAGGTGTGAAGATGCCCAGGAAACAGACAAGCACCTGCCACTTTTGACTAGTCACTCTTGGCAGAGGAAATTAAATGTCAATGTTATGTGACATCTTTGTATATCTGTTTCATTAGATCATAAGCTTCTGAAAGTAGGAGTGATATAATATGTTTAACTTTTATATTCCTCTAGGGGCATTTGTACATGGTTCACAGTCAGTATGGATTGAAGGAACAACGTGCTGGGGTTGTGTTTTCTAGATTTGCTATTTAATTTCAGATTTTTGTGTAACACAAAAATGGTCCCTTTTTGTCATTGTATTCTGGGTGATTAAACTAGATTTGAAAAATTTCACAGAGAAATGGAGAACAGCTGACCACTTACAAACATGCACCATTAGTTTGTCATCCATAGTATGGGGATGTCCAAAGTCTTTCTGACAGCATGTACATAATGTGTGAAACTCGGAAGAATTCAAATACTTCATAAATTCTCTAAATATCTTGGCAATTTTATTTTCAACATGATGGAAACAATGAGAGAAACTTATGAAGACTTGAGAAAATTTCTGGCCAGAGCATTTGTCCCTTTTCTTAATGGTACTGAAGTGACTGAGCAGAATGAATTAGGAAGGAAGCTGTCAATTTTGTCTCCCTTAATATTTGAATGGTTTTCAAAAGGGGCCAGTTTGCAAATGGAGTCCAGGGAGAGGAAGAAGACTTGCCCCTGAGCTGAAAATTTTTATGGAAAGTTGCAATAAAGATCATGTTTCATGATAGAGTTAACATAAATACATGAGCTGCAAGGGCTCTTGTCCAAGCACCAGGGAATGAAGAGGTGACTGCTGGAATAGGTCTTCATGTTTTATTTTCCTCATTTGGTTGAGTCCATTTATCTCTCATGATTCTTTAAATAAAAGGGAAGTGCCTCTTTCATTTAGTTTCCTCTGAGCTAAATAGAGAGAAACCATTAAAGCTTTGAAAGGGACCTCTAGTCTATAGGCTTCATTAAAAGCAAAATGAAACCAGACACCAGGATTACAAGGTTCAGCTGTCATTTCATTTGGGCAACAGTAGCTGCAACCACCCAGTGAATCAGTGACCTCACTAGTCACATAGATACAAAGCACACTGGGAAATGTAGATCAGGGAGGGCCAACTGCAGGCCTAGAGCGGGATCTTATTTACAACACAAATAACTGTCCAGTGCCTTGTGGTTGGAAGAACAGGTTCATAAGAGCTTAGATGAAAGACTGAGGGCCATTAGAATCCTGGCAAACCAGAAGACTGAGTTCCTTGGGAACGTGAGTCTTCTCAGGTGGTTGACTTTGGAATTTTAGTGGGTATGTGAGAACATGTATGTGACATGTTCATCTGTCCAACATAGACTGAGGACCTATGATGGGGATTACATTGATTTTAGGGAAAAATACATCCCAAAGCCTAGGCCTTTAGCTGGATCCTTAAAGCTCCTTAAGTGGGAGCTTTCTCCCTCCTCAACTCATGTCCTCTAGGTTCTTTCCCCCTCACATACACCCTTAACTCAAGCTCACCATTCAGTTTTTACTAAAATGCAACTTCCTCAGGAAAGCCTCTTGTCCACCTCTCACCCCAATTTGGCTGGATTCTTATTGTTCTTTTCTTTTCCAGCACTTACCACCACACTGAATAAATAACTACCTATATGCTTACCAGTTTAAAGTCTGCTTTCCCCACTGGGTGGCAAGCTTCATGCAGGTCTGTCCTCCACTGTATCCTAAGGGTCTAAACAGTGCAGTCAGAGGGCAAGATAAGACATTTAGAGGTCCTACCAGGCCCAGATTGTATAATTAATGCTCAAATAAAATATACCTATGTGGGAATTAAATAACTACTCATGGATTTAAAGATTTTCTGACTGCCAAATTCTAGATACCCTGCTATTGCTCTGATGGAGATCTAGGCAGGAACTAGTCTGCCTACCAAGTAACCCAACATTCATGGGTCACCTGTCACATGGGAATGCACGTAACAGTCAGGGGGCGAGCTGTCTAATGCAATACTGCAATGAATACCACCACTTCTTCTTGGGTAATTGTTCTTTTATCTACTCAGTCGCATTCTTGATACTTGTTAAATGACTATTGTGTGACAGGCATTGTAAACACAGAGGCACATAAACTCAAGCCTGTATCCTTAAACACCTCAGGATCCAGTGGGGATGACAAGCAAGACCCCAGACAAATGGCAATACAACACGGTCACTGCTGTGAGAAGCAAGAAAAGGTCCCGGAGGACCATGCTTATGGCAATGCAGATCTCCACAGGTGAGGACATGAATTTTAAAGCTTGTCTTTAAAAAAAGAAAAATAACTTGTAGCATTGTTGAGACATCCTTGAAATGTACTCAAACCAAGAAATGTTTACATTCACAGGCATGTCTACATGGAGATTCTTGTATTAGGAAAAACATTCTTTATAAAAATTCCATCCTTTAGCACCAAGGAGAAGGATTTCCATAGATTCTGCATTAAGATAAAGCTTTTTTCCCTCTCTCTTATGCAATATTTTGCCACTGCTTTGATTTAAAGCATAATGACACACAAAAGTATACACTTTCTCCTGCCTCCTACTTGCCAAGGAATGATTTAAAGTGCGTGCTCTGATCCACTCTCCCAAATCTGCTCTCTCTACTACAATTCTCAGCACTTCTGGCTTTCAGCGGCAAAGGGATCTTTAATTCCTCTCTTTCTCAAGCCTACTTCTTTCCTGTGGGAGGAAACCCCACTTGTTAAGAATCTGTCCCACATAGATCCCTTCTCTCACGCTTGGTAGGTGCTGCTATCACCCCTGTTTGGGAGTGGAGGAGCCTGCAAACTGTTTCTCCCTGTCTCTCCCTTTGCCCATTCATTCCCCTTAGCTGGTTCTTTTTTTTTTTTTTTTTTTTTTAAATTATTATTATTATTTTATTATTATTATAGATAAAAATATGCACCATAGATGTGGCCCATTATACGTCATCCAAAAACACTCTTTGCAGCTTTGCACAGTGGCAGTATCGTAGCCAATGAGGTTTATCTGAGGCGTGATTATTACTAATTGAAAACTTTTCCCCAAAATACTCTTTGCATACCTGTACACATTCTAATATGTATGAGTATTCTTTTGTTTGCCTTTTTATTCAAAGTAGTAACAAGCGATAGATTGGCACTTTCCTTTTATACTTAATAAATCTTTTGAAGGCTATTTCCTTCTCTACTTCTACCTGTCCAAGACTTTGAGATTGGATTTTTAAAGGCTTGTGCCTTTTCCTGAGCCTGCGCCTGAATGATTGATTGCCTTTGGTTAAGGTGGGGCCATGGGACCACAGCGCTGGAAGAGGACTTAGACATGCTATGGTCAGCCTCCTCCATCTGCGATGAACACGCCACTGCTGGCCTGAGCCCTAGAGACCTTCCAGTGCAAGGGTAGCCCCGGCCCACAGATGGTGCAAGAATGGTGGCAGCCAGCCCAGAGTGCCTTAGACTAAGGCCCTGGGCCATACCCATTGGGGGAACCCCTGGTTTGGCTTTACTTCCTCTTAAGCAGAGAGAAATCTGGTTACATGCCTTTGGTCCACATAGAACAAGTTCATGTTCTGAGTACTGTTCTCCTGAGTCTCTGTTCCAGTCTCTTCTTCCATGACCACACCTTTAAGCAGGTAAAATGACCATCGATCTGATCCAGGGAGACCAGAAGAGCGCTCAGAGAATGGGGCTCAGAGAATGGAGCAGTCAAGGTCATCCATGGTAGATTCAGGGGTCCCCTACACTCTCTGGGGTTTGATCCTCCAAATTTCCCCCATTTACTTTGTGAAATATCAGAAGTTAGAACTGAAGGGAACTTCCACAGCATGAAATTCAAAGACTTTAAAGCACCTTTCTTTCTGAAATAGAAAGATCTGCACTTAGGGGAAACACCTCATATAAATTTTACCAGAAGGTTACAGGACAGGACTTCCCGCTTGGACCACTTGGAGGAGTCTAGGATGTGAGGAATAGACTAGAAACTGTTTTCCCAGGATGGCTTAGGTACCATTTCGCTTGAAGATCAGATATGGCTGAAAATTCAGTGGTTTTCAGACTTTTGCATTTAGCAGATCAGCAAAACTTCACAAAAAACTTGAAAGCCTAAAAAAGGCAGACTACTTTGTACTCCGCTAGATAAGGATTTATGTGTGAATGCATACAGATACAGGAATCTAATTTACTATCACTCTTCTTTCACAAAAAAGGACATTTTAATAACAAAAAATAAGACATAATCTCAGAATAAGGAGAATCCCTCAAGGAATATTTTCTACCCATAGGCAGAGTATCTTATTTTGCCTCAGACCAGCAAGCATGTCATCAAGGGCCTGCAGAGGTCCCGAGACCTTCATTTAGGCGTTACTGAACTTGACGTGAAGTAGGCCCTCCTAACCAAGGACCGTCACTATCAGTTTCCTTCCGTTATTCTTAGGCCCTTCCTCTTTCCTTCTTCTTTCCCCCTTTCCCACCCTTCTTCCCCTTCCCTCTTTCTTTTCTTCTTTTTCTTCTGCTTTCCTTCTCTCCCTACTTCCTTGCCTCTTCCCCTGCATTTCTTTCTCCCTTTACAAATACTGAGCACGGCCTATGCTCTAGTCATCTTCATACCAATTTTTTCTTCTACAACCCGTCTTTCTATAATACCCAAGAGCTCATAAGTAGTGAGATTACGTGGTTATAAAGTGAAAGTTGTGTTGGTTCACATGGAATTTTTCCTAGCCAGTAGAGCTGACGTAGCAGGAATAGAAGTGTAACCTTCAACAAAAAAGGGAAATGCTCTTCACTTGGCCCTTTCACTCTATTTTAAGAAAATGTCAACTGCGTGCCAGCACCTGGGGTCCACTCCCTAGAGAGACTCATCCCAGGAAACAGGTTGCACTTCCTCCTCTGCCCACCTGGCTCAGAGATCACTTCTACCAGTGCCATCTCAGCACCTGCAGCCAGTGGTGTCCCTCTACCATTTTGTGCAGGTTTTAATGCCCCCACAGGCGCTTTCCCAGCACAGAGCTGCTTGCCCGATTTTCTCCCAAGGCATCAGTTATTGTTTTTATTACTTAGGTGTTAGTAAGTCTCACCTGTTTTCAGGCCTGTCTGACCCTATTATTTTTAGCCTGCTATCTTAAAGTGTGAGATATTACAGAATGTAAGTTTTCTTGGGAATATGCATATCACATTATAGCACAGAACCTGTACTAAACCAGTACTACTTTTCTTTAAATAAACCATAGTATAATCAGACCCCCCAGGACACTAAGCCACAGATAAAACAGAAGCATAGACCCATGTAGACAAATCCCCACTGGAGAGCAGGCGACAAAAGCAAGTTGCAGAATAACATCTACAGTATGATATTATTCATGGGGAGGGTAGCCCTCAAAACAACACCTTGTATTCTCTGTGAGAACATATACAGTAATCTGTATGTCAGGAAGTTGAAGGGAAACCTGGTAACTGCTTTGGCTCTTAGTGGGGGTGAGGGGAAGGATCCCAGAGACGCTGCCCTCAAATCTAGGGCTGTGGTGTCCTCTGGCCCTCTCTGGACCTTTCCCTTGGAACAGAGTTCCATTAAATGGCCCTCCCCCTTCCAGACCACACCTAGAACCTGAGACCCCAGAATCCTCTGTCCAAGGACTCCTGACCCACTTCCAGGCCTATGCGGGCCTCTCTTCTGGGTTCACGTCCTGACAGCTGCTGCCTTTCTGCACACCTTTAGGGTCCAGGAAGCCTGGGGTAGGAAAACGTGTGAGACCCCGAGACCTCTGCTGTTCTTGCACTGCCCACGACATTAGAGGTGGGCCTGGTGTAGGAGACTTAATAGGTGCTATCTGGGTTTGCAGGACTTTATCTGTGAGGTTCAGGTTTTACAGACAGGATTATTTTTGCTTTGTTTATGTATTTAACAATTAATTAAAACATAACAGGAAAATTTAAATACTCTCTGCCCATCCAGAAATTGGTACTAACAGAGCGCTTCGTGATTATGGCTCCTGGGGACTTAGGTGGGGAGTGCAAGGGGAAGGTGAAAACGTAAGGGGCACAGAGCTCTGATGAGTCTAAGTGACAGGTGTCAATTACTTCCTAATTTTACAGAAAGGAAGCATATTTTGATGGCTGTAAAGGTCTATGGGGTGAGAGTGGAATTCCCCAGAAGAAAAAGCCATAGCAGTTAGTAGAATTTCCTCCCCACTTCCACCCACTGCCCCACGTCCAGCACAAGGCCCAGCCACAAGAAGTGTCCAGGAAAGTCCTGAGCAGGTCACGTCACTGTACTTAGGGCCAGATGGTCAAAACCATCAGTCAGAGGTGTCACAGACCAGGGGATTTCCTGTAGGTGGAGTCCTGAGCACAGCTATTCTGAGGTGTCCCCCACACCAATTCCAGGAAGCCTGCCTGGGATTATCAGAAATTTGCAATCTTATCCTTGACTGCTTTCAACAAAACTGGGTGGGGTTGGGGGAACAGACCAGCTGGTAAAAAAGCTGAAGGAGCCCAGAACTGGGAAGCTACATGCCAGCCCTGTAGGTGTGTGACTTAGGGCAAGCCACTTACCCTGAGCACTGCTCTCCCCACCCTCTAGATGAAATTGGAACAACATTGTATCTCAGGGTACCTTCAGAAGGCTGCTGTGAAAATTAAATGACATGCACAAACAGCCTAATTTTAAAAAAGGAGGGGGGGGGTGGGGCCTTGGTGTGTGTTACACTTTCTGGGGGCAAGACATGATTGCAAGAGGGACTTTACCTAACAATAGTAATCGGTGTAACCTGGCTTATTGTACCCTCAATGAATCCCCAACAATAAAAAATAAATAAATAAATAAATAAATAAAAAATAAAAAAGGACCAAAGAGCTTGATGCACATCTCATTGAAGAAAATATACAAATGGCAAATATGTATATGAAAATATGCTCAAATCGTACGTTATCAGGGAAATGCAAAGTAAAACAAACACACCTATTAGAATGGCCCAAATCCAGAAGACAGCACCAAATGCTGACAAGGATGGGGAGCATCTCCTACTCACTGCTGGTGGGAATGCAAATGGGGTAGCCGATTTGGAAGACGGTTTGGCAGGTTTTGCAAAGCTGACTATGCTTTTACCATATGATCCAGAAATTCATTACACTCCTTGGTATTTACCCAAAGGAGCTGAAAATTTATGTCAATACAGAAACCTGTACACAGATATAGCAGCTTTATTTTTAATTGACAAAACAGAAAGAACCAAGATGTCCTTCAGCAGGTGAATAAATAAACTGTGGTGCAGGCGGACAATGGCGTGTAATTCAGGGCTAAACGGTAATGAGCTGTCACCGCGCGAGAAAACAAGTGTGTGCTGCTATATGAGAAGAGCTCGTCTGAGTGTTTTATGCCACGTGTTATATGATTCCAACTACATGACATTCTGGAAAAGGCAAAAATTTCATTAAAAGATTTTCCAGGGATTTGCAGGAAAGGAGGAAGGGATGACTAGGACAGCACAGGAGATTTTTAGAGCAGTGAAGCTATTCTCCACAATGCTGTGACGGTGATGGGTGTATGTCATCACACATCTGTCAAAAACCGTAGAACAACAGGAGTAAACTCCTGACTTTAGTTAATAATAGCATAACAGTATTTGCTCATTAATTGTAAGAAATAAGCCACACTAATGCTAGATGTTAATAAAAGGGGAAATTGGAGAAAGAGAGGCATACAAAGAACTCTCTGTACTTTCCCCACAATTTTTTTGTTAACCTAAAACTGGTTTTTTAAAATGATGTCTATCAATTTTTTGAAACATAATTCTATCACCTTGAGTAGATGCTTAACATTTCTAGACCTTCCTTTCAGTTTTATTTTCTATGAAATGGGGGAGTTTACCATGTGCACATGGGGCCAGTGGCTACCATATCAGACCATACAGATCTGGAACATTTGAATGGCCCCTTCTTTTCCTTTTGTGACTTTTTTTAAGAATACAATCCTTCCTCCTTTTTTATAAATCACTCGTCCCTCATTTGGGTTTTCTGGAGCTTCTTCATGACCAGATTCTGTTAGACTAGTACCTATATCATGTCCTCCTCAGGCCCCCTCTGCGCACACAGTCGTCCATCTGTCTCTCTGGCTGATGTCAGTTCTGAACACAAGTGTTGTTTGATTTCTCCTCCATAAATTATTTATGTCCTTGAAATGTTTTAAGTGAAAAGACAGACTTGCCCAAGGTTGTACAAAATTAAGCAGCAGAACTAGGTTTGGGACATGCTTCTCTCTCCACTCCAGGGGCTCGGCCACCTTGACAGGGATGTGAATGCTGGCCTGGGCTATGGATAATCATTTCTTGAAGTGAGTGCCATGAAAAGAAATGGGTGTTTGTCTTGTTTTGTTTTTTCCTTCTATGGCTTGTGGCTAGAGAATAGGGCCAAACAAAGATACGTAGCCATCTCCTAATATTTTAATGTCTCGCCCCTCCAAAGCAGCATTCTTTAAATAGTTGTTCAATATTCTTTGCCCCAGTAGAGAAGCTTTCAAAAGTTTGAACTACAGATGTACTTGCACATATATAGATTGACACTTGCACAATCCATTATAGTAGCATGTATAAGAGCAAAAAGGAGAAAAAAAAGATCAAAAAAGGAAAAACTAATCCATCAATGGGGGGGGGAGAGCAAAAAAGGAGAAACAAAATCCATCAAAGGAAAAAAAAAAAGAGCAAAAACAGAGAAACTAAATCCATCAATATAAACAAATTGTAATATAGCCATCCAGTAAAATATCAGACAGTTTCTATTTGTACTGGTGGAGATCCACATCCAAGCTGTAACAGTTAAGGCAAAAAAGAATCAGATTCAGGGCATTGTGTGTTGTATATCACTATTTGTGGATATATGCTTTCTGATTGCTAACTAAAATAATAGTACTGATTGGACACTTACTGCACACCAGGCACAGTTGAAAGTACATTACATTTCATTCTTACAACAATACTATAGGTATATATATCACTTTATTTATGTTACAATTTAAAATGGGAGATGGAAAGAATGATTCTTCTGCCTCTAGTGCAGAATGGTTTTGAAATTAATTTAATTAAAGAACTATTCTGACCCATTTCAAAGCATACTGGGGGAGAAATCACAGATAAACATACACAGAGAAACACATGTAAGTTTATTTACACATAGGACACCTCTAAAAGATATTCAAGAAAGTGTTTGTAATTGTTGCCTTAGGGAAGGTGTTGGGGTTTCAGAGACCCCGACACATTACACTCCCCCATCCCTAGTTTAATGTCAATTGAAAGGCAGACAGAAGATTGAAATACCATTTAATGAAGTTCTCGTAGAGTTGGCTTTAGCTGCATTGTACAAGTGGGTTGGCTAATACCCTCAATGCAGCTGACTCGTCTGCGATCAACCTTTAGCCCTTGCAGCTTTCTCCCTTCCCTGCAGGGTCTGCTCAGAAAAACTTACAGGAGGAGCAGAGCAGAATAAACACTGCAGAAACAGAGAGGGGAACTGAGCACAGGCCCAGGAGAGGATGAGGGCTTTGTCTCTGGTAGAGGACAGGAGTGTTACACTAATAAAAGTCCCACCACTAGTTGGGAAAATATGTTTCCTCCTAACATTCCCAACTCTGCTCTCTGAACTCACCACTGGACTTACCCACGGAGTTTATGATCATAAGGGGAGTGTGCATCCCTGGATTTGGGCAACCTTGCCCCCACCATCAAGAAGAATTGTCCCCAGTACAAGCCACTGTTCCATTGGGTGGCCTCCTAGAGGTAGGAAGGTAGGTTTGGCTTTCAGGAGTTCAGAAACAAAACAGCAAGGACGTTTAAATTTATTCCAAGGCTACTCAGGACCTAGGCTGGAAAAATCAACTCCCTATTCCATTTCCCATTGCAAATTATGAATTACTATATAGACCAATAGAGCTCATTAGAATTACCATGAAGCAGATTATGAAAAACAACAACCTAACAATAAAACACCAACACAGAGACACCCCGCGTTGAAATATAATCATTCCCGTTGTGAATTCCTCTGGGGTACGTGAAAGTCCAGAGTATAAATCCTTTTCCAGGTTATATTCCAAGGAAATTAAAATCCAAAATCAAAATCTCTTGTCCTCATGAGTCATAGTTTGAAATATTCTCATAAATTCTTTCACAGGCTTAATAAAGTTCAAAGAAATTAAAATCTATAATTGAAGTCAAAATCTGAAGTTTTAAAATTAAACTGAAGTTTGAATGAATTAAAGTCCTTCCTGATGCCCGATTCTGCTCAGTTTCAGCCAGAGGGCTTGTGAGTGGCCTCAGCCTGGGATGTCTCTAAGGGAATGAGTGTCATTCTTTCTGTATCTTGGAAGTGATGGTGACCAAGTCTCTCATGATTATCTCCTTAAAAGCATCCAGACAGCTAATAAGTTGAAACCAACAGATGAATGGTGTGCCTGCCCCACACCTAACATAATTCCCAGCTCGGAGCAGGGATCACAGTCAAAATTCTCTTCCCTACACCCTGAAGGTGGTACTGCCAAAGACCACAGGTGGGACCCAGAGGTTGTGAGAAAAAGAATTGGATTAAGAACATCTTTTCAATCCTGAAGGATGCCAGTCAGGCAATGTTAGACTGGCTTCTGGAGTCCACAGCGCACACTGGGGTTGCATCTCCCTTGGAGAGGTTACCTTTGCCACTAGGCAAGCGCCATGTTGGGGGGAGGGGTCCTGTGCACTGCTGTCCCCTCTCTCAGCGGCATTTAACACCTCATTGCCTTCATGCTAACTTTAGCAATTTGTGATAATGTCAGGCCTTCTTACGGAGATACTTTTCTTTCACAGCTAGAAGAGAATAGTCAAAACCCGATACAGTCTGTTGCCTTTTGGGCCCCAAGGTAGATGTCCACAGACTGCCTTTTGCTACAGAGTTGCCATTTGTTACAACTGTAAAATCACTTTGGCAGAATCCTGAACTCAAATTGTAATGATGCTTCTGAAATCTCTGGCCCTGTGGGCCTGGGAAGGACCAATGCCTCTGCAAGTCTTTGCAAGACACCATTTGTTACAAACTTTGAAAAATGTGAACCCTTGGAATCATTTATTTCAGTCATTTCTTTTCTGGCAACGGTGAGATTTTGCTCTCACATTTTAATTCCTCTTGACTACTCCCCATTTCTTTCAGGAAGGCTCGGTTTTATATCGATTTAACCTATTTTTAAATAGGTCCACTTATTTTGTCTAAAACACCCCTCTCTTTTGTTTTCTAATAATTCCTTGCTGAACATAATCCTCTAAATTTTTTTCTTACAGGATTTCCCATAATGAGAGATATAAAATTATTAATTCTGTATAGTGAAAAGCAATCCCTGTTGAGACAACTCTTGCCCATCTTCACCTTCCTCAGCTGGAAAATGCCTCCCACAGGTCTTCCATCAACCCAGCAGTGACCCCAGGCCTGGACTTGTTGTATGTCTGTCCTGCCTGGCTGCACTTTAATATTTCTCATCTTTGCTGTGCTTTCCTTTAGAGACTAAATTCCATGAATATCTCAGGTATTCCCTAAGGCATAGGCATTTCCTGGGTCATAAGAAAGTTCACGTGATGATTTTCTTGAGTATGTTACATGGATCTTTCTGCGCTTTCACGCTGGTCCACTTGCGAGAGTCCTGTGCCGGTCTATTCCATCATTCTTACACTGCTACTCAGCAGCCCAGCTCTGGGCATCTCCAGGAGGACACTTCTCAAATGTTTCCAGATCCTGGCTACTCCCACAAAAGTCACGCCAGCTTGCTTGTAGGTGAAATTTTGCTTTTCTTCTCCTATTGGACTTTACTAGAATCCAAACATTATTTCTGTCATAGATTTATCTACAATATATTCCCCAGTTCTACTTCCTTCTGCAAGCACCATCAGTCTGTGGTTTATAACATAGATTTATTTCTTTACCACAAATGTAGACGGTCTCATTCTCTTTACGATGAGACATCTCACTCCTTTTTTGTTTATTTTTTCTTCATAAAACCTACTACCCTTCTGTGGATGAAGCCACAGCTGGAGGCTCTGACATTTAGAACAATAGTCAGAGTTTACCTTAGTAACAAGTCCAGAATCATCTTGAAATTACACGGTAGGGGTTTCTCTTGAACCTGTGGGCAAGTTATAGGAATTAAGTTGTTCCTCTGAAGTTCCCTCGCTTGGTCCCCCAAACAATTTAAAGCCACATCAATGAAGAACAGAATTTTAGGGTAGTAGATTTTACACTACCTAAACAAATCTGCCATGAACACTCTAAAACTCAAAACTTATGGCTATTCTGAAAAACATGCAGAGCTTAAGTTTGGAGTCCTGGCCTCCTGACTTACAAATAAGGAACGTGGTGAAATTGTGCTGCTTCCTAACACCTGAAAAGCCTGCACGGCGTATGGAAATGCTCTCATCTCTCTTGAATCAATCCTTGTCTTGCTATGTTTGCCTCCTAAGTCCATCTGAGAACCACTCCACTTGCTAAGGGCCAGCTTGCCCCAGGCCTAGGTAAAGTCGCTGCTTACCTCTGGACAAAGGATCCTTTTGCTGAAGTGACCCACCAAGGTGAGAGTCCTACATGACTCGTGCTCTCTAAAGCCTAAATCCTGCCTAGACCAAAGCCAATTGTTTTGTAAAACAATGAGAATGAATGATACCCAACCATTAAAGGGAAATGTAGATGATCAATGATCTCATAAATATACGATTGAGTGAAAGAAGCTAGACACAGAGAAGTATTCACCATATGATTGTATTTATATAAATTACAAAAGTAAACACAATCTTTATGCTACTAGAAATCAGTACATTAGTTAGCAAGGTTGTGACTGGGCTGAAGAGGCTTCTGGGGTCCTGATAATGTTCTATTTCTTGATCTGGTTGCTGTTTTCATAAGTGTTCAGTTTGTAAAAATTCATCAAACAGTCTACCTGTGATATGTATACTTTAATAAAAAGTTAATTTTAAAAAAATTGCACAGCAGTCAAAAGCAGTTAGATGGCATCATGTAAGCACTGCTACCCATCACCAAGGTCAAAGCCCTGAGGGTCCTCATTGCAAAAGCCTAACCCTTGTATCTGGTCAGATGCAGAGCCTCAAACTACTCTCATCCTTTGCTCTACAAATGACAGTCATTCTGCTTTTCTCCGTGTTCTCTGCTCATGATGAGATGTTAGGATTTGGGGACCGTAATGAATTGAATTGTGTTCTCCAAAATGATAAGTCCTAGTGTCAACTTTGATCTTATTTGGAAACAGGGTCTTTATAGACGCAATGAAATTAAGTGTCTTGAGATGAGATCATACTAGATTTGCAGGGCACCCTAAAGCCAATGACTGATCTCATAAGAAAAAGGAGAGGAGGATATGAGGCTCATAGACATGGAGGAAAAGACACCAGGAGGAAGGGTGAGGACGAAGGCTGAGACTGGAACTGTGCTGCCCCAAACCAAGACATACCACAAGCCTCCAGAAGAACTGGAAAATGAGAGGAAGAATGGTTCAGCACCTGTAACCCAGTGGTTAGGGCACCAGCCACATACACTGAGGCAGGCGGGTTCGAACCCAACCCAGACCTGCTAAACAACAATGACAACTGCAACAACAACAACAACAAAAAGCCAGGCATTGTGGCGGGTGCCTGTAGTGCCAGCTACTTGGGAGGCTGAGGCAAGAGAATCACTTTAACCCAAGAGTTGGAGGTTGCTATGAGCTGTGACACCACAGCACTTTACTGAGAGTAACTATAATGAGACTCTGTCTCAAAAAAAAAAAAAAAAGAAGAAGAAGAGAAAGGAAGAAGACTTTAGAAGGAGTGAAGCTCTTCTGGTGCTTTGATTTTAGACTTCTGACCTCCAAAACTGCACAAGAATACATTTCTATTGTTTTCAGCAAATCAATTTGTGATAATTTATCATGGTAGCCCTAGGAAATTAATACAGGGGCCCAAATATATAACACCTCATTTTTCCTGTTGTAGTTCTAAACAGAGAGATAAAGGCCAGATTCAGACAGACATATCAAAACTCTGCCTTAATTACTAAAGCCATATTAGATGACATGATTTAAGTCATGCCAAATCAGCTTAACATTAACTGCCTAAAAACTGAATTATTTACTTATCTAAACTACAGACCTTCCTAGTAGGTGCTAGAATACACTCTAAAATGCTTACTGATTGGCGAAGAACAGATAAAATCACATTTTCTTTAAAAATGTTCAGCATTTGTTGAGAGATGTTAGGTGCTTCCTGGGGAAGGCACTAAAGATGCCATTCATTGCCCCGAGACATTCAGCGCTGGTCTCTCACTTGCATACCCCAGTCAGCCAGAGCTGAATAGTTAACAACACCTACCCTCCTTAGAAACCAGATTAGGGGTTATTTGTTATTACTTGAATATGCCCTTCTGGGTTGTCAAAGTATTCTAACCATGTATATTGCTGTCCCTAAGAGGTATGATTGCTGTTAAAAAGTTTCTGCTTTGTTACATGTCTTTCATGTTTTAAAACCCCTACAGAACGTTGTTCCTCCCAGGTGCTTGCTTGATCTGTACCATGACTTCCTTCTGCTGTGGAGACCAGTGGAGAGATGTTCCATTCATGGTTAATGCATCTAACCATGAACCTGCCGGGCAGAGAACTAGTTGAAGATAACTTCTTGTAAGGAAGGTTTTCCTGTGACCACAATTCTCACTTCTAATATTATCAGAATAGCCAGATGGAGAAAACAATTGCGACAAACAGCAGATAAAGCCCCTTCCAGCAGTCTATCACCACCCCCAACGCTCCTTGGAGGATGATCGTGTCTTTTCTCCATCACAGCGTCTTCCCCACCTCTCCTTCCACTTTTACCCTTCTCCCACTTCACAAAATAAAGGCCCGCCTCCCACTTGTCTTGGAATTGAATGACCATGTGTTGCTCCTGTGCATTTGAGGGGGAGGCATTAAAAGAGAGAAACAGTTTGAAAATTTGATGTCAACAAAGCATCTATTTAAGGTATCTATTAAGTTGGGCAGTCCCGTTTTGTTTTAAAATCTTGGCCTTGCAAAAGAGGTATTTTGCCCAAAGGTGGATGTGCTCCATTCAGATATATTGTAGAGTGGAGCTGGAATGATGGCAGCTTTCACCGAGTGATCCCTTTCATCCCATTCTGTGAAAGGTCACATAGCTTGGGAGAAACAGTCCTGTGAGACTAAAGCCTAAAACGCCTTGCTAGGAGAATGGAAGGTGCTGCCTCTGTATTTTTTCCATGAAAGACGAACTCATGGTAAGCCTTCTTACCATGTTTTCTTGTCTCTGTCTTTACCTATCTAAAAATTAAAATTCAGAAGTGAAAAGATTGTCAAAAGGATTTCTAGTGCCCATTTTCTTGAATTAGGAAATGAAGTCAGGCTCTTCATGACAGAAGTGAAGCCTAATTTGGCTGATCGGTTATCCATTAAATATTTTCCACAAATTGAATGAGATAAACCTGTACCACCAAGGTTTTCATGAAAAAAATACATAAAGCAATTGATAAAAACAAAAGCTTTTTTGGTAGGGGGGAACAGAGTCTCACTCTGTCACCCTGGGTAGAGTGCAGAGGCGTCATATCTCCCCGCAACCTTAGACTCCTGGGCTTAAGTGATCCTTTCGTCTCAGCCACCTGAGTAGCTGGGACCACAGGTGTCCACCACAACACCCTGCTAGTGTTTTTCTATTTTTTGATAGAGACAAGGTCTTGCTCTTGGTCAGGCTGGTCTCAATGCCCTGAGCACAAGCAATCCACCAGCCTCAGCCTCCCAGAGTGCTAGGATGACAGGTGTGGGCCACCGTACCCAGCTAAAATAAAAGCCTTTTAATACAAAAATGTATTGGCAAAAAATGCTGAAATTAACAAGTATTTCTATTTTCCTAAACCTTTCTGAGCACATCAGGTGAAGCACACTGCCTTTGCATGAAAGTATAACAGGTGTAATTAAAAGTCATTCAATATACCTTGGTAAAGCCTTCTTTATTGAATTCCCCAAAATTGAAAAAATGACATTATTATCTAATTAAGCCATTTGTAAATCAAATGGCTTTTACTTCTTGTTTACAACAAATTAAAAGAGGACACAAACTATCAGCTGGTGTATTATCAACTGAGAGAAAATACTTTTGATGATATATCACTATGCAAATTTTAAGCAAATAACTTGGAAATAGTTTAAAGAATTGAATGGCGTTGCTGTAGTAAGACTTCTCTTGACATCTACCTTTTATGTGACCAAAATACCCACAAAAATGAAAAATGAAATGGATATTAAATTGTGTAATATTCATCCTTAGATAAATAATCTAATTGAAATGCATTTCCAGAAAAATTGTATCCTTTATTAAAGAATTATTTATAAAAACATATATTATCTAAACTCAAAGAAAAAAAACCATTTCAATGTACAGCCACACTTTTGTGTCAGAGAAACATAATAAAAAGCTCAATAAAACATTTTCAATCAGGCTCCGCACCTGTGGCGTGGTGGTTACAGCACCAGCCACGTACATGAAGGGTGGTGGGTTTGAACCCGGTCCAGGCCAGCTAAACAACAATGACAACTGCAATAAAAAAAATAGCCGGGTGTTGTGCTGGGCGCCTGTAGTCCCAGCTACTTGGGAGGCTGAGGCAAAAGAATCACTTAAGCCTGAGAGTTGTAGGTTGCTGTGAGCTGTGATGCCAGAGCACTCTACCGAGGGCAACATAGTGAGACTCTGCCTCAACAAAACAAAACAAAACAAAACAACACAAAATAAAACAAAACAAAATGAAACAAAACATTTTCAATCGAATGAATATAGGCAGATAAAATTCTGTGAGGTTCAAGGATAAAGAAAAACTATGTAAAACTTCCAAGTCTTAAAGAGCTTGTAGGTGTTTTTTCGTAAATGGATGATAACGTCCACCAAGTAGTTAGATTTGATAACATTTCAAAATGATATAACCAGGTATATTTTAAAATATCAATCTGGCAAAAGTTACACTATTTACAGCAATTTAAATCTGGCAAAAGTTACATTATTTGCACTGATTTAAACTTATGATGAATGTTTTTAGATGTTTAATGGGTCACTTTCAAAATTACATTTCAAATTATTTTAGGGGCATGTGAAGGCCACGCTTCTGGCCCCGGCAGCTCTCCTTCCAAGGGCATCGGCTCCCTAGAGCTGTTTTCTGAGTCTTTGAGGAGGGAGAGTTCTTTGGTTTAAGTCCCAAGTTCAACTCTGTGCTTCAAGTTCCAAGTTGGTCCCCAGGGCTTGAGACACAACAGCGTTCCCATTCCCCTCGGTCTCTGTTACCCACATTTTCTCACCCTTTTCAAGAGAATATTTTTATCTGCCACTTCCTATCCATCCCATTCATCATCATTTTCACTGGCTGGGTAGCTATCATCACAGCTGCCTTTTTGCAGGGAATGGACCTGGAGCTGAGGCTCCCCTGCCATCTGCTTCCCCTGCCCCTCTTCTCCTGGGAGTCCTCTGGCTTTTTATAGTCCCTGTCCCTCAATTTCCACCACAGCACCCTGGGCAATTTCCCAGCTCGTGCCCTGCAGGCCTCTTTGCCTTAAGTTCCTTTTCCCAGAGCCTGGGGGGGGGGGGGGCAATGAGGCAGGCCAGGCCTTACAGTCCAACCCCGGGGATAGCAGGAAGGGAGGCCCAGATCTCCCACATCACTATTATGTCATTCCATCACCCGCCAAGCAAAGCCTAGCGCTTCCCAATTCACATCTATTTGGGTCTCCCCTCTCCTTTCATCCATGGAGGAGCCTGGAGGAAGAGGATGTGACCTCATCCAGGAGGCATCTGAGCCCAGGGGTGCACCGGGGCTCCCACACAGGCTGCTCCCAGCTCCACTCTCTATTCCCCTCACTACATCCAGGAGGACCCTAGTGGACCACCAGGGGGCTGCGCATGGAAGGAAGGGACACTACTGTTCTGAGAAAGGGCAGACACAAGAGGAAGTGAAGTGTGAACTTGGCAGTCACTGTATGTGAGACATTCCCCAAACTGAAATCCCATACACAGAGCTGCACACATCCCCTCACAGGGACACACCTTTCACACCACAGCCACACACACACCCACTCCTACCTCGCTCCAGCCTTAACACAACCAAAAGCACCAATTCAGGCCAAAGCGGTTTTCTCCTCCATTTCCTCATCACCAGGAATAGCAGAAGCCTTCTGAATTCTGGAGTTGCCACAGGAGGATGGGCACAGTACATCTGAGGCACCCCATCTTCTGGGCTCCCTGTCTGCTCTGGGTCTGGTAGCAGTGAGCCACTGCTGCACCTCTCTCTTTTCTCCTGCCCCCAAAGAAAGCATAATCTCCACTTCAAGTAGTACCTGAATTTTTGACATTGGAACTCTAATTCTTTGGGTCTTCAGGGTTTCCAAACTTCTGGAATTCTTGGTTTAAGTGTAAGTACCCCTGGAAGGGTGGTGAGTGCACACATACTCCACCCAGGGAAATGGGATAGAAGATGGGGGTGGAGACTCAGAAAAGGGGGGCAAGTGGCTCTGTCCCTCTCTGAGGCCTTCCTCACACCCCAGGGGGTTGGCCTCACAGGCCAAATGTCAGCCCTGAGCAGGGTTTGCTAGTGTCTGCTCCTTCCCTGCTCTCCCTTAGGACCCAGCTCCTCTCTGGGCCACTGGGAGGATGCCCCTGCTCCCCGGAGCTGCCCATCCAAGAAGTTTACACAGAGCTTTGTTCTGTTCTTTGTGCAATTTAGAGTCACACACCCTCCAACTAGCAGAAAAGAATGAATATGGCCAAATGTGCTACTCCCCATCTCAAATGCTCTCTGCCCCTCTTCCCAGCACACATGTCCCACCACCACCACCACCACTCACCTGGCTGACTCCTCACCCTTCACGTCTCCATCAAAGAGGACTTCTCCAACCACGGTGTCTACAGTTGCCTTCCTTAGTGTCTATCATACCACCCCGCTGATTTCCTTCCAAGAGCTTTTCATTGTTTCATTATTTGATTTAATCTTTCCTATATATTTATTTACTTGTTTATTATCTGGAGTGCTACTGTTACCTCCCCCCCAAACACACACACAACCCACAAGAATGCAAGTTTCACAGGCAAAGAGACTATTTTGTGGAGCCCTGGAATGGGCCTAACACCTAGGAGGTTCATGTTTGTTGACTGAGTCAATGAAGAAAGAAATGGGGTGGCGCCTGTAGCTCAGTGAGTAGGGTACCGGCCCATATACCAAGCGTGGCGGGTTTGAACCCAGCCCCAGACAAATTGCAACAAAAAATAGCCAGGCATGGCAGGTGCCTGTAGTCCCAGCTACTCGGGAGGCTAAGGCAACAGAATCACCTAAGCACAAGAGCTGGACGTTGCTGTGAGCTGTGATGCCACAGCACTCTACTGAGGGTGATAAAGTGAGACTCTGTCTCTAAAAAAAAAAAAATAAAGGAAGACATGCTAGACATCGGAGATAACTGGTGCCCTCAGCATCTTTCTCTGTTAAAAATTTTTACATTAAATTATTTATAATATATAAACACATATATTCACATGTAATATATAAATTTCATATACATACAATATATAGCATATAGTTATCAATGTCTGTCTTCTACTGTGGACATTTTCTGAACCCTCTCTTGAGCTTAGCATCTAGCCTGGAACCTGGAAGAAGGTAAATATTCAAGAGTTTATTGACTTGTTTGCTACGGGATGAGAAGCACCTACATTTACACAGTTCTTAATAGACTGCTAAGTTTTTCTACAGCATTTCATTTCCACAGCTCTAAAAAGTAAGCATAGAATAGCATTATACCCGCTTTTTTAAAAATTTCAGGTTAATAGGAGAAAGTTCAAGCTATAGTTGAGCCCTTCTCAGCAGGGGTGGGAGGAAGTGCAGAACACCCTCTCATTGTGCACATTAGGTGAGATCCCGACAATCGTCCTCCCTGCCCTCCGCCTCCCCCTCCCTAGACTATACTTGTGTTTTTTTCTTTCTGTGTGGGTGTACAGTTGTTTATATATTCGTTTCATATTAGTATTGAGTATGGGATACTTTTTCCCCCATTCTTGAAATACTTTACCAAGAAGAATGTGTTTCAATTTCACCGGGGTAAACATGAACGGTGTAAAGTCTCCATCTTTTCTTAGGTCTGAATAGTGCTCCGTAGTGTACAGATGTTACAGTGTGTTAGTCAACTCACGGGTTGATGGGCACTTTGGTTGTTTTGACGTCTTGGCAATTGTGAATTGAGCTGCAATAAACCGGGTGCAAATGTCCTTGTGGACAATGATTTTTGTTCTTCTGGGTAGATACCTAGTAATGGGATTGAGGGATCAAAAGGAAGATCTACTTCTAGACATTATCCCTACTTTATAGATGAACAAAGTAAGTCTGCAAAAAGTTGAGTGATTTCTCCAGGTCATGAGTTAGTAAGAAAGGAGCATTGGATTGTCCAATAATATCTGGAGTTCTACCATTTTCTTTCTTTTCTTTCTTTCTTTTCTTTCTTTCTTTCTTTCTTTCTTTCTTTCTTTCTTTCTTTCTTTCTTTCTTTCTTTCTTTCTTTCTTTCTTTCTTTCTTTCTTTTTTTTTAATGTAGAGACAGAGTCTCACTTTACCGCCCTCGGTGGAGTGCCATGACGTCACAGGACTCACAGCGACCTCCAGCTCTCCGGCTTCCGCGATTCTCCTGCCTCAGCCTCCCGAGCAGCTGGGGCTATAGGTGCCCCCCACAACGCCCTTGCAGTTCTAAAAATTTTTGCTTTGTGTATTTTGAAACTCTGTTACCACAAGCCTTTTTAACACTATAGAAATGAGATGAACTCCTTGCAAGCTTCCCACATGGCTTTTCTGCCAGCTGTGGATGGGGGTGGGTTTACTTATCCCACAAGATTTTCGGTTTGTGCATTTCCTCTTAATAGCTTCTGCTTCCTTCAGCAGAAATCATTGTTTCTACATCCATATTCCTGCCGTATCTTGTATACACATATCACAACTCTTCACAATTTTGCTCCAGTTATTCGTGTTTGGGCATGCTTTCTCTACTGGGTCATGAACTCTTCTCAAGATAGAAACAATGTATTCTTTATTTACACATCATCCTATTCCTTGCATATCATGGAATAAGCTTCAGGCACCCATCAACTGTTAACTGACTTGGTTTTCCACAACATAAGGACCACAAAGACAGCACCTAGAAATACAGAACGAAGTAAGCCTTGGGAAGCCATTTCCAACTTGACCAGGGAAAGCACATAATTTTGTTTGTTTTGAGACAGGGTCTTACTCTGTCACCCTCGGTACAGTGCCATAGCAGTATATCTCACAGCAACCTCAAACTCTTGGGCTCAAGCAATCCCCTTGCCTCAGTTTTTCATTTTTTAGTAGAGACAGGACAGGATCTCACTCTTGCTCAGGCTGGTCTTGAACTTGTGAACTCAAGAGATCCACCTGTCTCAGCCTCCCAGATTGCTAGGATTACAGGCAAGAGCACATGATACTGTGAAGGTGGCTGTGACAGCCGTCTGGTTCAGGCACATGGGTGTGGTCACAAAGATTGGTGGACAATCAATCCTGTGCTCTCCTTCTGGTCTCTCTTTACTTCCTCAGAGCCTGTGTTCCCCCTTTTTCTGGGCAATACAAGGTTCCCAGTAAGGAAAAACCTTCTTTGGTTTTGTGTTATGGAAATATGTGACGAGGATGCTAAGGCTCAAAGAAGATCTCCCTGAGGATCAAAATGAGACCCAAGAAAAAGGAGGAGCTGGCCAGGCCAGGAGAAGTGAATGAGGGTATTGCAGACAAAAAACAAACAAACAGTACAATCACAACAGCAATGTTAACGTAAAACTCAGTCTTAATGTCATAGAGGCAAAAGGCAGCAGAAGACTGAAAACCGGAGAGCTAATACCCCAGCTACAGAGAACCAGTGATCAGCTTTAACATAACCACGGCCGTGCAAGAAGGGTGGGAGGGAGGTATTAATGTCTATTCCAAGTTTTCAAAAGAATTTGAAAACTCGGATTTTTATGAGAAATTCCCAGATTTTTAATGTTGGCTCAACTTAAAAGTATATATATATATTCTTTGTGCCAAATAAAACACACCTGTGGGTTTTAATGGGCCAATGGGTAGCCAGTTTGGAGCTCTGGGTTAGAATGGATATAAAGTGTGAGGTAGGAAGTAGCTGGCAATGAGCAAAAGGTGGAAGGCAGAGAGCGAGAAGCATTCCAAGGCTTGTTAATGAAATCAACTGGCAATGAATGGACATTTGAAGGATTTTATTATTTTTTATTTTTTTATTGTTAAATCATAGCTGTGTACATTAGTGCAATCAAGGGGTACAATGTGCTGGTTTCATATGCAATCTGAAATATTCTCATCAAACTATTCAACGTAGCCTTCTTGGCATTTTCTTAGTTATTGTATGTAGACATTTGTATTCTGCATTTAGTAAGTTTCGCCTGTACTCATTCTAAGATGCACCATAGATGTGGCCCCACCCATTATCCTTCCCCCACCCTAACGTCCCCCCTCCCTTCCCCTTCCTTGGCCCTTTCCCCATAGTCTTGTGTTATAGTTGGGTTATAGCCTTCATGTGAAAGATATAATTTAGCTTCATAGTAGGGCTGAGTACAATGGATACTTTTTCTTCCATTCCTGAGATACTTTGCTAAGAAGAATATGTTCCAACTCCATCTATGTAAACATGAAAGAGGTAAAGTCTCCATCTTTCTTTAAGACTGCATAATGTTCCGTGGTATACATGTACCACAATTTGCTAGCCCATTCGTGGGTCTGTGAGCACTTGGGCTTCTTCCATGACTTAGCGATTATGAATTGGGCTGCAATAAACATTCTGGTACAGATGTCTTTGTTATATTGTGATTTTTGGTCTTCTGGGTATATACCTAGTAAAGGAATTATAGGATCGAATGGCAGGTCTATTTTTAGATCTCTAAGTATTCTCGAAACATCCTTTCAAAAGGAACGTATTAGTGTACATTCCCACCAGCAGTGTAGAAATGTGCCCTTTTCTTCACATCCACTCCAACATCTCTGGTTTTGGGATTTTGTTATGTGGGCTACTCTTACTGGGGTTAGGTGATATCTCAAAGTAGTTTTGATTTGCATTTCTCTGATGATTAAGGATGATGAGCTTTTTTTCATGTGTCTCTAGATTGTGCATCTGTTTTCTTTAGAGAAGTTTCTCTTCAAGTCCCTTGCCCACCCTGAGATGAGATCACTTGTTCTTTTCTTGCTAGTTTGTTTGAGTTCTCTGTGGATTCTGGTTATTAAACCTTTATCAGAGGAATAACCTGCAAATATTTTCTCCCATTCTGAGGGCTGTCTGCTTGCTTTACTTACTATGTTCTTGGCTGTGCAGAAGCTTTTTAGACAGTGGGCAACCATGCCTGGTTCCTGATCTAAGTGGAAATGATTTTCATTTAAGTACATTCACTACAATATTAGCTGTGGGTTTGCTATACATGGCCTCTATTAGTTTTAAAAATGTCCCTTCTATATCGATTTTCTTAAGTGTTCTGATCAAGAAGGGATGTTGGATATTATCAAAAGTCTTTTCTGCATCAATTGAGAGAATCATATGGTCTTTATTTTTTAGTTTGTTTATGTGCTAAATTACATTTATAGATTTACATATGTTGAACCAGCCTTGAGATCCCTGAGATAAATCCCACTTGGTCATGGTGTATACTTTTTTTTTGATGTGTTGTTGTATTCTGTTTGTTAGGATCTTATTGAGTATTTTAGCATCTATATTCATTAGTGACATTGCTCTATAATTTTCTTTTCTTGTTGGATCTTTCCCTGGTTTGGGGATCAAGGTGATATTTGCTTCCTGGAATGTGTTGGGTAATATTCCTTCTTTTTCTATATTTTGGAAGAGGTTTAGTAATATAGGTACTAGTTGTTCTTTAAAGGTTTGGTAGAATTCTGACATAAAGCCATCTGGTTCTGGGCTTTTCTTTTTAGGGAGATTTTGTATAGTTGATGCTATTTCAGAACTTGATATAGACCTGTTCAAAATTTCCACTCTATTCTGGCTAAGTCTTGGTAGGTGGTGTACTTCCAGCTATGGGTCAATTTCCTTCAGATTTTCATGTTTCTGAGAGTAAAGTTTCTTGTAGTATTCGTTAAGGAGTTTTTGAATTTCTGAGGGGTCTTTTGTTATTTCATCGTTACCATTTCTGATTGATGAAATCAGGAATTTTACTCTTTTTTTCCTGGTTAGGTTGGCCAAAGGTTTATCTATTTTATTGATCTTTTCAAAAAATGAACTTTTGGATTTATTGATGTTGTATAATTCTTTTGTTTTCAATTTCATTTAATTCTGCTCTGATTTTGGTTATTTCTTTTGTTCTGCTGAGTTTGGGGTTGGAGTGTTCTTCCTTCTCCAGTTGCTTGAGATGTCCTATTAAGTTATTAGCTTCCTCTCTTTTTGTTTTCTCAAAGAAGGCTTGCAGGGCTATACATTTCCATCTTGGGACTGCCTTTGTGGTATCCCAGAGGTTCTGATAATTTGTGTCTTCATTATTGTTTTGTTCCAAACATTTGTTGATTTCCTTCTTAATCTCATCTATAACCCATTTATCCTTCAGCATAAGGTTAGTTAGCTTCCATGTTCTTGTATGGGTATGCAGATTCCTGTTGTTACTGAGCTCAACTTTTATTCCATGATAGTTTGAGAAGATGCAAGGAACAATTTCTATTTTTTCAACTTTGCTGAGGTTATATTTGTGGCATCAGATGTGGTTGATTTTGGAATATGTTCCGTAGGCTGATGAGAAGAATGTGTATTCAGTTTTGTTGGGATGAAATGTTCTGTAGATGTCTGTTAAGTCCAGATGTTGAATGGTTAAGGTTAAATCTAAGATTTCTTTGCTTAGCATCTTTTTGGAGGATCTATCCAGCATTGCTACAGGGGTGTTAAAATCTCCAACTACTATGGAACT
>CAUYPK010133332.1:0-13751 GCA_963574355.1 Loris lydekkerianus
TGCTGGCTCTCTGTGTCCTCAAAGGGATGATTGTAGGCAGGTCCCACCGGCCAGAGATGTCTGGAGTCTTGTCTCCCCAGATTCGCCGGGCCCAGTTACAGGGAAGCTGTTACTCAGCTGCCATCTTTAATCCGACTATCCTCAATCCACCCTATTCTTTCTCTTTGTCACTTTTGTTAGTTTTTTAAATGCAGCCTTTCAGAGTTTCTTTCTGTAAATAAAATAAATACAAGTATATATTCTTAATTTTCTTCTTTCTTACATGAAAAGTAGCATATTACACACCCTGTCTGCACCAGGAGCAAGTACTTTTGATGTCTTCTTATCAAAAGTGTGCGATTCCTGACTACCCCTCCATCTTGGCCACTGAGTTATGATGAAGGCGCAGCACTTGCAGCTCGGCAGCTCTTCATTAATTCATTTAAGTGGGATTTGATTATGCTCCTGTTACTCCCCAGTTATTATTACAATTGTCTCTCTTTTTTTTTTTTAATATTTCCCGATTTTTTAAAACTTAATTTTTATGAATCACAACTGTATACCTTTATGGGGTACAATGTGATGATTTGATATGTAATGTGGAATGCTTAAACTAATTAACATAACCATCACCTCATTTACTTATTTTTGTGGTACAGCATTTATAATATACTCTTACTTGATTTGAAATGTACCCTTGCGTTGTGCACATTAGGTGAGATCCCACCAAATATCCTCGCTCCACTCACCCTCCCCAACCCCTCCCTTCTTTTATTTCAGAGTACTTTCCCATTTGCCATCTCATTTAATTTGATCCTCCCAGAACTCCATGAAGTTAGCGGTAGGACAATAATTGTCCTTGTTTTTAAGGAGAGGAAACCAAGGGTTGATGGCGAGTCTCACATCTGAGTCTAAGAGCTGTGCTTTGTACTTGATCGTACTTCATTTCTCTGTCTTCCAAACACAAGGGAAAAAATGCCTTCCTTGGTTTTGTTAACACTTCTCCATATTCACCATACGGTCTTTTGTGGTTTTTAAAAACTTTTTCTTTTGAGATGGTTGTAGATTCACATGTAAGTGTGAGAAATAATATAGAGAGATTCTGTGCACCCTTTACCCACTTCCTCCAAGATGGTCACATATCTATAACCAGGGTATCGACACTGCCACAGTCAAAAAGCAGAACAACTACATCACTGCAAGGATCCCTGTGGTGCCATTTTGTCACCACAGCTCTCTCATCCTCCCTTATAAGTGTGAGAGGCAGAGGCTTTCCTCATCCCAACCCTAACCTGGTCTCATGCACACATAGATACACAAACACAATACACCTTACTGTATTGTGAAGTGGAGTTCGTATTAATCAGGAAAGGCTGATTAACAGCTATACTAGGCCACCCCAATCTCTGCAGCTAACTCAGCCAAGGTTTATTTCCAGTGGTATCAGTTCATTGGTGGTCATGAGGGGTGAGGGAGGACTGTGCTTCAGGTGGCCATTCTGGGACCACCTTCTGTCTAGTGGCTCCACCATTTCCTGTGGCCTTGGCATCCTCCCCTGTACCTCTGCTTCAGGGTAGCATGGCACGGTGGTAAGGGTCAGGTCAGGAAGTGGCATTTATCCCTCCTGCACTCAGTGCACTGGTCAGAAGTCAGTCATTTGTCTCCACCTCACTGCAGGAAGGCTGGGAACTGTTTGGCTATGCTGAGGAGGAAAAGGAAGAACTGTTGATGAGCACATGTAAAGTGTAGTCATGGTGGCATGGTAAACCCAAATGTTCCTTGGCAGGGGAATGGCTAAAGAGTGTTAAATTCACATTATTATACAACTGTGAAAATGACAAACTATACCCGCAATACAGATGAAATCTAATGTTGACTGAAAAAAAGGTAGTTACAAGAGACATACCATATGATAGAGTTTTTACATAGAAAGCTCAGAAGTAAACAAAACCAGATAATTATCATGTAGAGATGCAGAAATCTGCATTAAAGCCATGTTTTTAAAAAGGCAGAGTGGTAAATAGGCCTTTCAGGACAGTGGGTATGGCTGAGAGAGGAGGGAGATGAGGGAGAGAGGGAGTGCATATTCAGTCACGGTCCCGTTTCTTTTGAACATAAATATGTGGTTAACAGTATTATTTGGCACATGTCAAACATCGCCTAAACATTTTTCAAAGAATGAACTGAAACTTAATAGTAATAGAAATGAATCTTTGTTAGTGATAAGAATGTAACAAGGAACAGACCCATCATTGTCAAAGGTAATTTTTATTAACTGGTTTCCTAACGCTGTGAGAGTGACCCACTTTGTGGCTAGGTCTACCCAAGATCACACATACTGGCCCCCATTGTTTTGGATCAACCCCAGTGTTTTGGTCATAATTTTTTCTGCTTCTCCTGCAATTGCCTTAAATTTCTCTGCAGTTTCTATAAGTCAGTTGTGTTCATCCCTGGACTCAATCATCTTCAGAATCTTAGTGTGCAGTGTGTCTTGATGGCCGCCATGGAGATTATTTCCCTACAGAGAAATCCTGCAAACCTATATTGTGATCCTTCCCCAGGAATGGCAAGTTGCACATATCTAAATCTACTGAATACCATCCCTTTAAGAGTACCTTCTGCCTACAAAGATGTAACAAAATCCAACATTTCCTCAAACAAAACCTGAGACTTCCAACAAACAAATACTTGTTATGCATTTATTACCAGAAGTTCTTGCACAACTTCCAGGGTAACCCATTACTTAATAAATATGTCTAGTCTCTTTTATCTTAAAATGAAAGTCCCCCCCCAAAAAAAATCACCACAGTAATAGTTGCCAGCCACAGTGATCTATCCCTTATCTGTTGCTGTCACACTGTCTGTAAATAATCAATCCAGAACAGTCCTCTGGGTTCTTTTCTCTTACTCTCTCCCTTCCACCTTCTCTTCTCCATCTCGGAAGTTTTAGCCTTTGCTTCTGTAGGGGATTCTGTGCCCTCTGCACCCAGAATGAGTCATCATATGGCCACATACCTGTATTTCCAGGGAAATGGACTGAGGTTATTAAAAAATACGCAATCTGTCCAGTCTGTCCAGCTGGAGATAAAAATCAAGGCATTTTATTGCAACCCAGATAGCTTAGCAGCCACACTCTGGAACATACAGTACAACTCCTTTGGGAAATACCTAGCTTAGGAGTGACTTTTGGTCTCCTGGGTGAAATGGTCACTTCTCAGACAGCAAACCCTTTGTAAAAGGGAAACAGACTCTGTCAAAACTGGGTGGTGACGAGATAAAGGCAAGCCACTCCTGTTTGAATGTTTGTCATTTTGGTGGGGATTTTGTTTAACAAGGTTCCTGCCTTATCTATCTTCTTTCAGATTTATAGCTCCAGAGCCCATAAAAGGGAGGCCACAGATGTGAACATGGGCTATGGAAAGATTAAAAACAAACGTAGGCTGTTCAGTAAAAATAATCCTGAGATATTTTGAGATTTTTTTCTTATTTTTTTTTACATGAAAAATCACATCAGCGGCTCGAATAATATTGGACTAGTAGTACTCAGTAGTACTACTTGGTTATATATACATGTTAGGAAAATGCTGGAAGAGATATTGTGTTGGTATTGTTTATAGCATGTGTACTGTTTTCCATTACTCTATGCTAGGAAACAGTGTTAAGTTCACTATTAGAATTTAATTAGAAACTACTTTCTTGAAATAAAATAATCCACCTTGCTTGGTCCAGGCACTGTATCCGGTACATGAGTAAGATATGATTCCTTTCTCATAAAACTTAAAATCAGAAAATCATCATATCATACAAAAAAGTAATATCTAAATTATCTCTTAAAATCTAGGAATCCAGATCTAGGAATAAGCTCTTTAAGTGGTGGTATCTGGCACCTACGTGCACACTCTGTGTGGTCTTTATGCTTTGAAGAGACCTGCTTTGGCTGCTGCTACTATTGGTCATATATTTAATTGTACCTAAACCAGACACCAATCTTGTCTTTCCTGAACCAAGAGTCAACCTGGTGTTCACCCAGGTGGCATGACTATTCCTTCATTCTGTTTATGTTCTGCTATTTCTACAGAGGAGAAAGAGTGTAAGTCCTCAGTCCAAATCCCACTAATAGCTCTTGTTTGTGAAACACTGCAAGATAAAAATCAGGAGTGCCATTCTACAACTGCAAAGGTATAAAGCAGAGAAATTTAGTAATTTGCCTAAGATCTAGCAGGTGGTAAATGCAAAACTAAAGTTAAACCAGATCTCAGATGTCTAGATTTAAACTCTCTGGTTTAAACTAGATTTAAACTGTTTGCCTTGCTTTATCTTACACAGTGATGTAATGCTCTTATTTCTCTATCATTACTGTGGTCAGATCTTACCTCTCCCTGGAGGCAGGCCTGCAGGGGATGCAGACACGCTGAGTTGACATGTACAGATTGTGTTTCAGAGCCTTGGGGGGCGAAAGAGAGATGGAGTATCTTGGTTCTCCCAGTTTACGAGATGGCTATCCATAAACACACAGCTAGAGCTCAGTGGAATGCTAAAGTTGTCTGACACTGTGTTGAGATAAAAAGAGGCAACTGGCCCACATATGTGGGCTTCTTCAGAAGAACCGGGGCTCAAGGTCTTAGGATATTCACATATCGTTCCAAATAGAGATTTTCATGGATGTGTGATAATTGAGTGTGTTTGATTTGGTTAGGCCTCCAGCTGGACCAGAGCCACCACCTGCCACCAGGCCAACTTCCTGCCACGTTAGGGATTGTTCCTTCAAAGTTTCCCCACCCAGGCAGTGAACCAACATGCTCTCTTTTCATTCCCTGGGCCTTCACAGTGACAGCCATGCTTCCAACTGCAGTGATGTGACTCAGTCACAATTTTCAAATAATTTATCTGAAACTTCAAATAGTTTTCTAAGGAAGAAATTTTGAGAGATCAAATTGTCAGCAGATTGTGAAGAACACAAGCCTCTTAACTATCCATGCCCTTTACAGTGAGTATTCCCTTGACATATCCACCAGAAGCAATCCCATGGTTTTAAAAAGGATTTTAAATAAATATAGAAGGTCTATATTACCTCAAATCCATCTTTTATGGAGTCATTTGTTAAAAGGGAAACAGCAAACCAGGCAGGTTTACTGTATGATGTAATATTGCAAGACTGCATATTAATTTCAAAATGGTAGGTTTAAAATTGGTTCTTTTTTTTTTTTTTTTATTGTTTGGCATTCCTTGAGGGTACAAAGAATTAGGTTACACTGATTGCGTTTGTTAGCTAAAATCCTTCTTATACCCTGATTTCTCTTGAGATCATACAAATCTTTTGTTTTTTTTATTTTATTGGAGAGTTTTTCTTAAATTTTTTTAATTAATTTTTTTATTGTTGGGAATTCATTGAGAGTACAAGAAACAATCTTTTGCCTTTTAAAGTCCTTCTACCTGTGTCCCATCCCCCGAGAGGTGTGCCATACATCATTACCCCTGGTCCCCTCTTGCCTCCCCTAATGGGTTTTAAGTTTCATTGCATGTATGTATTTATGCCTGAGCTTATGGCATTTATATTGATCAGTATTATTTAATTATCCCAGATGATCATTCAGCCAGCACTAGGCACACGGTGGGATTCAGAGGTGGTTCCTACTTTCAAGGGCATTAACTTTCAGTTGGTATGTGTGAGAGAGGAAGAGAGTACAGATGGGATAGATACAATTACATTTTGAAGAAGAGAGTTGCATTCGCTGCTAGAGAATTCCCTTGGAAAAGCATCCAAGAGGGGGCAGTCTTAAGGTTGAACTTGAAGTGGGATATCGTACTATGAACAGGAAACAAGAGATTCTTTCTAGTATTTAGACCAGTTTACTGTTCACAAAAGCAGCAGTGGAGGTCTGTGACCATACAGTGCTCAGAACTGAAATTCAAAAGACTAATAGAATCAAGCACTTATCCATGATACAGTTATAAAAGTTCAATGAAATATCAAGTTTTTTTGTTTTAGGTTTAGCAATGTATCAGCTGTGTTTAGTTAATTTAGATATGGACATTAAGGCAAAAATCCTTTAAAACTTGTAGCTTTGGAGAGGAAAGTGGGGGTGAGGGTGTAACCCCATATAACAAAAGGGACAACCTATTGATTAGGCAAAGGCTCAAAGACAAGAGGAAGGCAAACTTCGCTTAATGCAGGGATTCAGACTTGCAGCCAAATGAAGGTGTGGTTTGGTGGAAGTTTTGTATTTTTGCTTCAGAGGGCCGTGGGAATGTTACAGAAAGGTACTGAACAGAGATATTTTCAGTTTGCAGACTCGGGAGCTCCACACAGAGTAAACAAACAGTTATTGAGCCTCTCCCAGGTCGGAGGTACAAGATGATGCAAGATGGTGCCTGCTGGCGTTGGTAGGGACATCTGTGAGACCAAGAAGGCCAGAGTGGGAGGGGGGCATCCAGGTTTGTGGGAGTCAGAGGGAGCACCTCTCCCTGCCTGAGAGAGCTGGGGAGGGATTCTCAGGGACGCGGACCGACAAGGCTAGGGCATCAGGTGGAGAGACGGAGCTGCAGGGTCACACTCTGTCACCCAGCAGTGCCTGTCCTCACTTGGAGTTGTCCGTGGCCACACTGCTCGCAGCCAGTCTTCTGGCAGGCCAGGGAACTTGTTTCTGTGGCTACTAAGGATAGAAGATAAGAGCTACCACAGGCACATGGAGCTGGTAACAACATCCCTGCTGGGAGACAGTTCTCCCCCAGTCGCTGGACTGAGCCTCTCTCCATCCAGGTTTTAGGAGCAGGCCCAGGCCCTGTGAAGTAAGGCTCCACACCCAGGAACACTGGGTCATTTTTCCTCTCTTCTGCCCTCTGTCCACTTCAGCCCCACATTGTGCAGAGCAGAGCAGGGCAGGGCAGTGGTTCCTGCCAGGGCTGTGCATCAGAAGCTGTCGAGCCTTGAAAAATCCTGACGCAGGCTTTCTCCTCTCCCCACCCTCTGTTGTGAACCAAAAAGGGGTAGAGGGAGGTTTGATTGCTGAACTTGTGTGTTTTTAAAACAGCCCCATAGATAGGTCTGACACACAGCAGCACAGTGAGTCTAGAGCACACTGAAGTCAAGAACCCAGAGTCAGCACTCAGTTGGAAAACCTGGGTTCAGCCTTACCGCAGACTGAGTCCATGAGATGGGATCCAGTCTGGCTTCTCCCACTCAGCTTTGGCCTCTTGGTTGGCCCTTTCTGCTATTTCCTCGACCTTCTTGTCCTTACACTATTTCTCCAAACCTGTCTCCCGTTCTGCTTGCTCTCTAACCTGAGCACTCCCACCCCAGTAACACTTGGTCTGAATAATGAACTGCAGGACTTTAGTATAAATTATCTTGGATGGTTCTTTAATTACCATGTAATCAAGGTCCAAGGCTAAGTCTAAATTTGGGGGTTTCTTTTTCTTTTTAGAGAGACAGGGTCATGATCTATCACCCAGGCTAGTGTACATTAGCATGATTACAAATCACTGAAACCTCAAATTCCTGGGCTCCAGTGATCCTCAAACCTCAGCCTCCTGAGTAGCTGGAACTACAGGTGCACACCACCATACCCAGCTAAATTTTTTAGTTGTTTTTTGTTTGTTTGTTTTTGTAGAGACAGGGGTCTAGCTATGTTGCTCAGCTTGGTTTCAACGTCTGGGCTCAAGTGATCCTCCTACCTTGAATTCCCAAAGTGCTAGAATTATAGGTATGATATATTATGAGGCATATAGGTATGATATATTATGAGTCCATGTTAGTATTACCATGCCTGGCCCATGTTTTAGATTATTTTTTTCTAGTTCCTGGCACAGTGTTGGGTATTCAGCAGGGCTCAGCAACCACTTACTGAAGTGGGACAGCAGAGTTTCTTTTCATCATAAACCCTGAGAGATAGTGTTGCCATTTTGCAAATGAGGACATAATGTCCAGCTTGTGGGAATGAAAGAGCGACGAGGGAACTGTGTGTCCCAAAGCAGAGCTAGAGTGTGGCAGAGCCCTCAGTGGCGTGTCGACATCAAGGAGAGCTGCAGGTGGTACACAGGCCATGGCTGGGGCTTGGGGCTGAGGCTGAGTTAGTGGAGACTTCAGAGAGGAGACCAGACACAGCAGGCTGCCACAGTAGGTGCCGCTAGAGGGGGAGCTGCCCACGAGGACAGAGAGCAGAACTCAGGTGACTCCAGCTGACTTACTTGGTAAAAGTCAAGTGAACAAGAGTCACTTGAGGGATTTGAGTGACTCAGCCTCTGCCCCTGGTTGTAGCCAGGAAGTAGACTAGGCAGCCCCTTTCCTGGGGAATTTTCAGATGGATCAGTGATTTCATCTTTCTCTCCCCATGCACTGGGAGAGATTGTTCACATGGCCATCTGGATGAAGCCAAGGAGTCTGATCTCAAAGGAGAAGGTGAAACAGCAGTGGAAATTTTCTAGGCCTACTGGTATCAGTAATACCATTCTTGGCCAAACACAGATGAGGAATCCTTCTCTTCTAGCTAAAGCCAGAGTGTAGATTAACAGTGCTTTGATATTTCAGTATTGCCTAATTTATGAATGTATAAGCCCCGTGCAGGTAACCTACTCTTCCCTCCCTTGGGTTCATTGTACTTATTGCCTAACTGGAACAGGCCTGGGGTGGGGCTGGTGAGAGCTGGTAACATCAGGCCCAGAAAGGCAAGTTAAAGACCAGCGGGCAGGCCTGAGGTTTGGAAAGCTACACAGTAAACGGGTGGAGTACCAAAGCTTAGTTGTGTGTCTAGAGAATTCAAGGTGTGGTGAAAGATCAGCCCCTGGGAGAGCAAAGATTAATATTTAATATATGCTATATATGTAATATATAGCATGGCTGAGTCTTTTGTCAAATTCACAGCTCAGGATTTTAAAGTAAAAAGAATTACTGATACTTCTCTTTCAATACCCATAAGTACCCCTCACTAAAAGGAAACTTTAGAGTCTTTGATTAATCTTTAGCCTGAAATATTTAAATTCTACTTTTCATAAACTATTAGAAATAGTTTTGAAAGAATTCCTTCCTCCACCCACATTCCAACCTCTGCCCATGTCAAAGGTTAGAAGTAAGCCATATTTTCTTTAAAACATTGTATGAAATTCTCTTTCTCATGTCTAACAAATCTTGATCTCAAAAAGGGGGGGGGGCTAATATGACAACATGATCTGTACCTTCATGAGTAAATATTACAATTTAGCTGGGTAACTTGTGGAAGCTTGTTAGGTTAAAGTGACTCACTTGCGTAAATGAAGTTATTTTTAGAGATGTAATTTGTACTGTTTAGAAAAGAATAAAGAGATGGTAAAAGGCTAGATCGCTCATTATAGTTTACAGAGCTCATGAACCAACCCAGCATCCACGCAAAAGATGACTAAGCAAGGGTCGGCTGGTACTTTCTCTCAGAATTTTACAGATGTGAGTCATCCACTTTAGTCTGCAGACACAGCATCGAGGTACCTGTGACTCAGCTCCCATTTACAAAGAGCACTAGAATTCAATTCTGATATACTTTTTGCACTTGAGTAGTGAGGAAATTACATACCAAACCAAAATAAGCCTTTGTACGACGCAACCATCGGATGTTTTTAGCAAGGGCTGAATTATTTTCATCTCTGGCCTTTGAAAGCCTGTCTCTGTGGTTGTGCCGGGTCATACGCTCACTCAGTCTGCTGGTGCACGCTGCAATGCCACCTTTCCGTGCTCAGCTCATGACCCATGTGCTCCATCGTCTTCAGTAGAAATCTCAGCCTCACCCTATGTTAACACATCCAGCATGAATAAAGTACTTTAACCAAACGCATGTGCACATATGTGTCTGTATGTATGAAAATCTTTAGCCTAAACTGTTACGATTCTGGTTTCCATAAGCTGGTAGAAATAGCTTTCAGAGGGTTCCTTCCTTTCTGACTTTACCTGTGTCAGAGATTAATAGAAGTAAAATCAGGGCGGCGCCTGTGGCTCAAGGAGTAGGGCCCCGGCCCCATATACCGAGGTGGTGGGTTCAAACCTGGCCCCAGCCAAAAACTGAAAAAAAAATTAAAAATAGAAGTAAAATCATATTTTCATAGGTTTTTTAGAAAACATACACACAAGTACACATACGGATGATGGCAATCATAGTGGTACACACACAGGCAGGGCGTGGCAGAGCAAACGCAGGTTGTCTGTGCAGAGCTGTTGTTGCTCTGTTCTCAGACACGGGGCTCTACAACCCTCACTGTGCAGCCTCACGCTAGGATCGCCCCCTTGTCATTGGCACACACTGATTACACAGCCTATTCACAGTTGAGCTCTTGCAACATAACCTGCCCTTTGAAATATACAGAAAGTGGTCCCTTGCAGTTGGCAGATATTTCAAAAGATTACTCATAACCAGCAAAAAAAAAAAAAATTGTTTATTGTATTTATCAAAAAAACAGGAAGATCGTTATGAAAGCAGGTACTCCAGAAGATATATAATGAAAAGTGAGAGTACCCTGTCCTGTGGCTCATTGACAGCCACTTTTAACCACTTTTTTTGCTTGGTGGCTGCCTCTGTAACCAGCTGACATAAGTTTCATTCCTTAGCTGCTATGTCTGCCGCACTATTACTAAGAACAAACATTAGGGCAGGCAGAGGTTAAAGTTCAGTTCTATTGTTTAGGAGAAAAGTTTTGTGTACCTTCGAGTAAACTCAGCAAACATTTGAGTATCTACTGTGGACCAAGCCCTGTATCAGGCCCTGTGGTCACAGAAATGGATAGGTTCACTAAGGAGTTTGCACTTAGTAAGGTAGACAGACATGCAAGCACATAAATACAAGTACTATGTGGAAAATGCTGTAATGCACACATGTAAATATCCCTTTCAGGGATTGTACAGAAATGTCCTAGACAGAGCTTTGTCTTTTAAGTACAAACAGAAATTTTCTAGGTAAAGAGGAAAGAATGTCCCAGACAGAAAGAACAGAATACTTGTGGGCTGATGTGTGATACATTCCGAAGATTGGGAATCATGTATAAAATTGAATTTTTAGGATACGTGAGTTAAGGGAGCAATGGGGAGATGAGACCAGAATGAAATGTGCCTGGCAGTGATGAAGTGCCTTGTATGTCCAGTGTTCAAAATAATATCTGATTACTGATGGAGAGGCTTGGAAGGATTTTGAAGAGGGTATAGCATTTTCTCAACTCTACTATAAGGATGGAAGAGGGGAGGATGAATTCAAGTAGGAAGAACCCAGGGGTAGATAAGCTGCTTGGGGAAACTAGTTCAGGCAAGAGAATATGAGGGACTGAAACAGTGGGAGAAGAGAGGGAGAGGGAAGGACGTATTCTAGAAATACTTCAGAGTAGAATCAAAAGGACTTTGTGAACACTCAGATTTGGGGAATGAGGGAGAGGGAGGAATTGCAGATTACTGGGTAATTCTTAGCTCGAGTATCTAAGGAGAGACTGAGAATTAAAGACGAGTAGCAGAATTTGGAAGAAAGCAAATGAGTAAAACTCTATCGAGTTTGAGGTGTTTACATGGTTAAGCAGGTGGAGACAGTAAGTAGCCAAAAGTGTGAGACTGAAGCTTCGTGACCCACCTGGTGGTGGCATTTGAAGCCACAGAGCTGGTGGAATTCTCCTAGGATAAATCTGTGATAGAGGGGACTGAAAACTCCTTTGGGGAAGGTGGACAGCTGGTGGTGGGCAGAAGATTCCTGATGGAGACCAAGAAACTGCAGAGTGATAAGAGGAGAGCTGGGAGAGAGGGCACCAGGAAGGCAGGAGAGGACAGGCCTGGAGGAGGCACAAGTGGCAGGGAACAGGAGAGTGAAGGCATTGGCTTCGAGGTGGTTGTGGTGCTCGTTGATGGAGTAATGACAGGAACTTCCATGCGTCAGTATAGGTGAAAGGCGGGTGGCAGTGGGTTATGGAATTAATTGATAGTGAAGATGTTGAACAGATCCTCTTTCAAGAGTTTGGGGAATTAAAAGAAGAGTGAATGGGCAGTAGATAGCAGGGTGATGTGATGAGGGGTGCTTTGGGGTGAGAACCTCCAGTACAATGAGAAGGAACCCATGGAGGACAGGTTGAAATTTCTTGGCATAGAGTTCAACACCCCCTAAGCAAAGAACATGAAATAGAGTGAACACACAGCTGGTGCCACTACCTGGTCTGCCCTTCGTGGCCCCTCAGAGCCACTGAGGTGTTTGCATTTTGCTTTCTCTGCCACCACCAGGTGAATAGGCAACTTGGAAGGAGGAGGGAAGAGGTGGCCCTGGAGCTGAGCTTTAGTTAGCCAGAAACTTCAGGCAGAGCAAGGCTGTTAATTCACTGTCTGTTTTCTTCTCTCCAGTTCGATTAGCTAGAAAACAAAGATGGTATACTCTGAAACAAAAGGAAAGGAAAACTAGCCTGGGGGGCTGGCTGGTCAGTCTCTTCCTAGAACCCCAGCAGCATTTAATTCAGCCTTCTGCTTTAGTACTTCTCACACTTTCTGGAGATCATTTTGTCTGCTCACTTTCCCCAATGATAAGCCCTTCAAGACAAAGTTCTTTTTTCCTTCATTATGAAATCTCCTATCTTTAGCACAGGGGTTGGTACAGACAGGGTAACTCTAAGGCTTTTTAAATGAATGTACAAACTTACATACTTTTTCTCGTTTGACTTGCATTTGACCCTACTGTCATGCCAGATCATAACTGATTTTCAAGTAGTTAAAATCTCTTAAGTCAGAGGTTCTCGATCTGTGGGTCACAACCCCTTTGGTGGTCAAACGACCCTTTCACAGGGGTCACCTAAGACCATCCTGCATATCAGATATTTACATTATGATTCATAATAGTAGCAAAGTTACAGTTACGAAGTAGCAACAAAAATAATTTTATGGTTGGAGGTCACCACAACATGAGGAACTGTATTAAAGGGTCGCGGCATTAGGAAGGTTGAGAACCACTGCCTTAGGTTATTCTTTACTATGTTAAAAGTTGCTTTAATTCCCGCTGACCCAGAATGCTCATGGATACCTTCTTTGAAATTCAGACAGACAACTTTCTTTTTGTGTACAAGTCTAAAACTGTTCTGTCCCTAAAACAGAATGCACACACACCCCCATTTGGATACAGATGTCTGTGCATAAAATATGGCACCCTTTAATAAAGCATCCCTCTAGCCTCAGGGACCATCCGCCTCTCCTCTTGATCCAGGTTCCTGCCTGCTCGGGCACTACTTTGCAGATTTCAGTTTAATTCTTCTATGAGCTAAGGCTGACTTAGCCAGTTGAACACTTAAGGAACCAAACCTGTTTTTCCATGGAACCAATTAATAATATATCTAGAATGAAACTTTGGGCTCTAGAAACAACGAGATTTCCATCACTGAGAGTATTGGTAAGGGGTCAGGAGCAGGGTGGGGCATTGAGAATAGCTGTTTTGTTCTAAGAGCAGCAGGTCAGGCGGAATGAGAAGGGGTTAGCTGTTAACTCCACAGCAGGCTCTGCTGAGGTGTGACCAAGGTTAAGGTACCTAGAAAACAAGTTAAAGTACTTTGTTTTAAAGCCCCATGGGGACAGGGAAAAGGGCGGGGATGGAGAGGGGAGGTGGGCGGAGGGAGGGTGATTCGTGGGATTACACCTGCAGTGCATCTTACAAGGTTATATGTGAAACTTAGTAAATGTAGAATGTAAATGTCTCAACACAATGACTGTGAAATTGCCAGGAAGGCTATGTTAACCAGTGTGATATAAACGTGTCAACCGGTCTGTGAAACTAATATATGATGCCCCATGATCATACCATTGTACA
>CAUYPK010133336.1:0-17733 GCA_963574355.1 Loris lydekkerianus
TGAAGGCTATAACCCAACTATACCACAAGACTATGGGGAAAGGACCAAGGAAGGGGAAGGGAGGGGGGAGGTTTGGGTGGAGGGAGGGTGATGGGTTGGGCCACATCTATGGTGCATATTTTTATCTATAATAATAAAAAATAAATTAAAAAAAATAAAAAAAATAAAAAAAAAGAAATATAAATGTTTTAAACATAAACTACATTTAAATTTATATTTGCCTTAAATGTTCTTAGATAAAATATTAATTCAGGTTGGTTCATTACATTTACCACAAAGTGAATTTCAGACATTTTAATATTAGTTATTAACATTATTGGAATGATTTTTAAAACACTATTAAACTAAAATATGATATCATATATCAGTTATTAACCTTTTATAATATATTCATTTGCATGAAATTTTTACAACTGTGAAATGATGTGGGAGGAAATTATAAAATAGATATGATGTTCCTATTTGAAATGAATTAAATAATGAAAACAAGAAAATCAAATTACTAATTTATAATAAAAAGATAAGAATTTGACTCTAATTCTTTAACTACTCAATGTTAATTTAGATTAGTTTGGCAAAATTGAATTTTGATTTTTATAGTGCTGACAGTAAAATTTTCTTTATAGTAATGATTACAATTATTTTTATGTCTAACCTTATTAATACCACTTAACAGTATTAAAGATTTTTCTTTATTAACTTACCTGTAATAACAGAAAATATTTTCATATTCTTTAAAGTACTGCTTTTAGTTAGTAGGATGGATATTACATAGATTGAAAGACATTTCAGTATCTTTTTTTAATTATTCTTGTACTTTCTGATAACTGTTTTGCATTATGGAAAATCAATAAGATCTGAATATTGTCAGCACAACAAAAGAACATTAAAAAGTAATCAGAAGCCATACCACACAGAGAGGCAGTATTCTATTATTCCATTTTTCATAAATAGTATTCTCATAATTTTATGTGATCTGCTTTTCCCCCAACAATACTCTTGAAAACCAATGTCTCCTTTTGACAAATATAGGAAATTAATAATCACATTTAATGACTGCTTATTAATCAAGATATATTAAGTACATAATTTATTTTACTCCCATTACACTAACAAAAGTTAATTAATATAGTTTTCCTAGGCCAGGCATGATGGATCACTCCTATAATCCTAACACTCTGGGAGGCAGAGGTGGAAGGATCCCTTGAGTCTGAAATCAGCTTGAGCAAAAGCAAGACCCCATCTCTACTAAAAACAGAAAAATTAGTGGGATGGAGTGGTCTAAGCCTATAGTCATAGCTATTTTGAGGCCGAGACAAGGAGATAACTCAAGTCAAAGTGTTTGAGGTTGCTGTGATCTATGAGGCCGCAGTACACTCTCTACCCTGGGGTGACAGAGTGAGAGTCTGTATTGAAAAAAAAAAAAGTTTTTGTTAAAATATATCAATGAAGCTACTTGGACACATATCTTTCTATGTTTTTGTAAGTATCGCCTTAGAATAAAATCTTAGAAGTAACAGAGTGAATTCAAAGAAATTTGCCTTAAGCTCAGCCATCATCTATATAGGGACATTTCTCTTAAATCAGCTGCAGACTGACACACACCCTCTAATTAACTCTCTCCAGAGCTGACTGACTTTCTTTGCTATGTGGTTCCTTTTGTACCTATGCTTATTTATACCTGCACAATTATATTATTTTCTAATCATCTGCTCATGTGTCTCTTTATTTTACAGAAGGGCAGACATTATTTTATATAGTCACTTCACATTAATATTTTTGGAATTGAATGATGTTTACTCACATTATAAAAAATAATTTGGATCTATAAATAGTAGAATCAATACAAATAATCTTGAGTTATAGAATTGTTATGAGATATCCTATTCCCAAAAATTCTCTAGGGTATACCTGAGATGAAGCTACCCCACACTGGAGAAATTTTAAACACTGTCGTAGACATGAAGAATTAGTTAAGCAAGTAAATGGTATTAATAATCAAGTCGTACAGGTAATGTAGCTATTATTGGATTGCTATAGGCTGTATTTCTATGCATATAATTTCTAATATGGAATTCCACTATACTGATAGAATATAGATTCAGTTCAGTTTCCTATAACATATTCATATATTCAATATTCAATGGACTTTGGTTTCCTTTTTTGAAACACTTGTATCTGGACCAAATCTTGAAAAAATTGAATACTAAGGTAAACTTCCTTATTGATGCTGGTGCCTAAGAAGAAATGATGCATGTTTTTTGGTGTTTGTTCAATACATAAAAATAAGGATAATCTTGCTTCTCCATTCTTGTGATACTTTACTAAGCAGAATGTGAGAGAAAAACTCAAATCAACTCAAGGTGGAATGAGGAAGGGGGAGATGGGAGAAGGGAGGGGATGGAGGTCATGGTGTATGACACACTTCTTGAGGGTGAGCCACAATTATAAGAGGGACTTTCCCTACCAAATGTAATCAGTATAACCCATTTCTTTATACTCTCAAGGAATCTGAAATAGCCAAAAAAAAAAAAAAAAAAAAAAATTGCCTGCTTGGCTTTTCCCACATTAATAACAATAATAACAACAATAATGATATCCTCCAAGGATACAGAATCTCTTCTCAAGGAGAATATTGGTAATATTTTATTTTTCTTGACATTTTAGTCAGTTTTTCCCCCATAAATATTTATTGAGGACATACCAATGTAAGTCAGATACTACAGAAGTTACAAAAGGTACCTGTAAAACACACTCTGTAAAATAAAGAGGTTTAAAAGTAATAAGGTAATGCAATAAATTTATTTCGTTTAATACATAAATATATTAAATATTTATTATTGCAACATACTACTCATACCAGGGACATTATAATTTAATGAAGAGAGAGACACGATTAGAAAGAAAACTGTATTATAGTTGTATAAACGATGATGAAAAATAATAGACAGATTGGGTCTAATTTAAATTGGAACATCAGACAAGATCTTTCTGAAAAATACAAAAAAAAATGAATATCATTAGCATAATACCAAGTTAAATAACATTAAAAAACATAAGTGCTGTACAAAATATGTGATATTATTTTAAGAGATGAAAAAATGTTTGTGTAAATATGATAGAAACTGTCGTATTTGACAAGAGTTATGAAGTATGTGTTTAACTTTTGTAAGATGGAAGGAAGAATATTCTAAAAGAATGGTCTAAAAGAATGACATAATGTCATTCATGAAAAAGTAACAAGATGTTGGGCAAGTTCCAACCAGATTGCTAAGGACCGGGTTCATCAAGATGCAGTTTTTGAAATAGAAGATCAATGTAAAAGTAAATGAATAAAAGAAACATACTGGCACCAGAGGCAGAGAAAATAATTTTGTGAAAGAGAAAAGTTTAAAACAATTGATTGAAGATGAATCAGCTGAGTTGCACTGTGACATATAGTAGAATCTTTGCAGAAATATTTGAGGGAAACAGCTGTGCTGGGTGTATCTAACAGTGTGAAAAAAAAACAGGTAAAAGCTGAAAAGAGCAGGCTACATTTAAATAAGTTAGTCATATGATTAGAGCATGTCAAAAAAACATTAAAGTCCAAAAGCAAAGAAGAGCCAGTAAAATTGTTAGTAAAAGAAAAATATATTTGTTTTGTGCTGAACTTCAGAAATGTAATTCTAATTAAATTTACACTAGATCAGAGACAGAAAATGTATATGCTGTATCTCTCTCACCTCTTTTCATTCATGAGAGGGACTCACTTCCAACTCTCTTTGGAAGTGTTCTAAGCTTTCTCTTTGTTCTTAAATGAAATTTCTCTTAAAAAAAGAAAAGAAAATGTATATGCCAAGCATACTAGACATAGAAATCCTGTTAAACAGTAAAACAAAACTTTACTGTTATCATAGACCTTGTATTGAACTGGGGAACCAGTAAAAAACAAAATAGAATAAACCAAAAAAGAAAAAAATTAATTAAGGGGACATTTCTAAAGAATAATAATTTAAAAAAAAGTACTTAAAGGGTACATGTCAAAAATAGAGCTGTCTTTGGCACAGAGGAAGTAATTTTCAGGCAGCGACATAAATAAAATGGAAATGAAAATATGTGGGTAAAACATTCTAGAGACTAGAAACAATAACTACAAATACATACAAGGGGGAAAAAGAAGGGAGATTGGCGTGATTAATGACGGTGAAAAACCTTGTATCAATGTAGGTACAGGGAAGAGAGAAAAAGACATGGAAGGTGAAAGTAGAGATGCAGCACAGGTTTGGAATATTACATCTTGGGGACTATTGTAGCCTGTTGCTACAATATTGGATAACACAGAGATAACAAATAATGTAACACACAATTAGAGAATTCAGGTTTTTAAAACTACATTTAATTTGAGAATATGAGAGGGTACACAAGTTTTTTTACGTACTATGTCTTTCTGCAGATAGTCAAAGTTTTAAGTGTGCACTTCACAGAGATGGGTGTGAATTTTCCCATCCTCTCCTTCACGCCCCAGCCTATTTTCATTGATACACTTCCATATGTGCACTTAAGTGTTGATAGATTAGTTTCATTTTGGTATTAAGTACATGTGTTTGTTTCTCCGTTCTTGAAATGCTTCACTTAGAAGTATGGTTTCCAGTCCAATGCAAGTTGTCACAAAAGATACTAGATCACCATTTGTTAAGCCTAAGTAGTACTCTGCAGTGTGCATATACCACATTTTATTAACGCATTCATGTATTGGTGGGCATTTGGGTTGTTTCCACGTCTTTGCTCCTATAAACATTAGAGTGCAGGTGCAGGTGACTTTTTTTCTTTGGGTATATACCCAGAAGTGGATTGATGGATCAAATGGTAGGGCTAGTATAAGTTCTTTTAGATAACTCTACACATTTTGATAAAGTGTATATATGATCACTAGATAATTTTCAGTGGTGGTGGACCATATCTTGATTTACAATTTTAAAATATGATTTTAGAGAATCTCAGTTTAATACAAAAGGATAGAGATGGCATTTCTCTCTCTTTTATTAAATAAATACTCAAAAGCAAAAATGAAGACAAAAACAATAAGAATAAACATTTTACTTTCACTGACACTAAGTGTGGGCTAAAATCGTAAATATAAAATCATAGGCTTCCAAAACACAGTGAAGATGAAAGGGCAGTATAAGAAGCATTAGGCAAAAATAAAACTGTAAGACTAGAAATTTCATAAAACAATACCAAATCACCTCCTCAACATTAGAGCACATATGCACATATCGGTAACTATTTCTCTTGAGGGGTAAGAGCAAGGTAGTAAACTAGAAATATCCCCTTGCCAGCTGCTCATGGCCAGTCAAGGGAAAGTTGGCTTCAGCCACATCCAGCTGGGGGAATCTGTACAGAAACATCACTCTGGGGGTATAGTGAAGCAGCCAGAGAGATAGGAGCCAAGGAGGGCGTCTGGAGGCGAGGAAAACAGACCTGGAAGGCCAGTGCTTGGTACCAGCAGAGGAAAAGGAAAGGGCGGTCCTATAATATTTCAGTTTTGGACTGGCTGATCGCTGGAGCAGCAAGTAGCCTCAAACTGCATCCAGAGGCCAGGGATGGACATTGGGCATGGGGATTCTCCCACTGGCGCGGCTACTGGTGGGGCACCCCCACAGTGAGAAGACTGCCTGCACAGGAGCAATAGTCCGTGGGATTCTGGTGTTTAACCAGCTCGGCTCACCTGTTGAGCTTGAGCAGCCATCCTCGGGGTGAGCTGAGTGCCCCCTTCAGTCCCCGGGATGGCCACTTTGTGTCAGGGAAACTGTCTGATAGGCCTCCTGGGAAGTCTGGAGAGAGCTGCGGGAGCTCAGTACCAGGGACTGAATACAGATAAAGCGAATAGGCCTGGATTGAGAGCAAAGAAATCAGGAAGACAAGATCTGGCCTCCTTTGCAACAACAAAGTGCCTTCCAACCCCAATAATGTACAGAAATCCAGCCTGTGTTCTCTGTCTCCTAATACCACAGCGCCCCCTAGCGTACAGGCAATATGTTGCCATATACACATCTTGTTTTACATTTTTTGCTTTTTTTTTTTTCTTTTCTTGTTTATTTAGGTTATCATTCTTGTTTCTTTCGTTTTTTGTTTGGTTGTATTTCAATTTTTATTTTTACTTTTTTCAATAGCAAGGGCTTCTCCATTTTTGTTTCTTAACCCCTTTCATTTTGTCTTTCTTTTTTATTTTTGTCCTTTTTCTCTCTTTTGGTAGAAATTTCTCTAAGTTTTTCATATTTCTAGCAAAAGTTTCTCATACACCACTGAAGACATTTCCTTTTTTTCTTCTTTTACTTATACAATTATATTTTCAATTTTTAATCAATTTCAATTATTTTTTCATTTATTTCTCTTCTATGAGGGCTGGGGGGGCATGGAATTGGTCTGGCTCAAGGGGTCATGACATTTTTCTGACTCAAGGAGGCCATGAGTTTGTGGTCTTCAGTATCCTTCTAGCTTTGGCCTTTGGAAAGAAGGACAAAATACTGCTTATTTCTTTATATATTATGCAGACATGGGTCATGCATTTTTTCAGGTTGGTAAGCAACTCCTAATTTCACCCAGCCTAGCCCACCCAAGGCCTAGAGCTGTGGTGTTGTTAAAACACTCCACGGAACACCACCATTTATCCTGTTCATCTCTTTCTCTCTTACTGTCCTCTTTCACTTGTTTTCCTTAATTATTTCCTTCCACCCTCATTCTTTTTTCCCCCTCTTTACTTTTTATTTTCTTTATTCCTTCTTTCTCTTTACCCTTATTTTCCTGCTGGAAGGCCACATCAACAAAAAGGCCACTTCAACACATAAGCTCTGAGACAGGGTAATTTAAAGCTAAGGAAGTAGTGAGAAGGAAAAAGTAGGGAATTATATGAACAAGAAAATGTGCATGAGGAAGAACCTGAAGAGTGCATGTGGAAATACTTAAGGGAAGAGTCATATCTTGATGTGCTTGCATTACTAGTAATAATGAAACCAATATTCAATTATTAGTTGTAAGTAGATTAGAAATTAAATTACGAATAGTATTGCAGAGAATGGACAAAGGAAAAAGAGTAATAGGGGAGGAATTTCCTGGCTTTGAGCACAAAGCAGGAGTCCTTATCACTTTACTATTCTAAAGACCGGCTTGCTAAATAGTCCCTCTCCCTCTGCAGCTGTGAGGCCATAGACTTGAAGCCTTATAGCTGTTCTCTGCCAGGGCAGGGCTGTTTGTTCTGGGAGAGTGTTTTTTGGAAAGTTAAGAATGTAAAAGTTTAAACCTTGTTGAACACAGTAAGAATTGCTCTGGATCATATAAGGGGATGAAATACCTCTTATCTTTGGTCACCTTAGTTGGGCCAGAGGAGTCTATCTGGGCATAAAGCATCAGAGTATTACAAAATCACATATGTGATTTGTGACTGTGGGCAGGCTAGGGTTTTTTTTCCCTGATGTTAGCTCCTAACTGTTTACCTTTTCAGTCTCTGTTTATGTTAAGATCATAAATACCTTAAAACAATAAAAGTAGCACGTAAATGTGTATAATTAGCATAGTTTTTAAATAATTAGTCTAGGATGGTGCCAGTGACTCAAAGGAGTAGGGCACTGGCCCCATATGCCAGAGGGCCAGTTCAAACCCAGCCCCAGCCAAAAACTGCCAAAAAAAAAAAAAAAAAAAAAGGAATTAGCCTAGTTAATAGAAATTCAAGTATACCAAAAACCATGATGGGATTGTTTGCCTTGCCTTCATGAGATTGTACATATGTTACAATCATACGTAACACTCATGAAGGCAAGGCACACAATACCATCATGGGCTGATGTATGAAATAAATACAGAACTAGACTGATACTTGGGGAGGTATACTGGAAGCCTCATGAAAAAGGGTAAGCTGCCTCCCAAATCCTCCCTGTTCTTAAAACCATCTCTTTGTCTTTGTCTATTATTCTCTATAACTTTCCTAATAATTTTCAACTGGTTTCCTCACCCCCCTATCCCACTGGCAGGAGACCTATAGCTCGTCAGGGCAAGTTCCCCAACAGAATCAACAGAAAAATTCTGGCAACATGAAAAGCCAGAAGACAGCACCCCCACAAAGGATGATGAGGTAGCATCCACAGAGGTTTCCACCTTAAAGAATTAATGTAAATGACAAAAAGAGAATATAAAATAGGGATGGCAAAAAATAGAAGGAATTGAAAAGAAAGCAGAAAAACAGACTAAAAAACAGATAAAAAATATGAAGAATATAGAAAAGATATGGTGGAATTTAGGACTGAAAGGAATCAATCAGGAAACTTAAAGATGCCATAGAAAGTATCAATAATAGATTAAAGCATGGAGATAAAGGAAACTCAGAGCTAGAGAATAAAGCTCTTAAGCTAACCCAGGCAAGTTAGAGTCAGAAAAGAAGACAGAGAAAGTAGAACAGTCACTCAGAGAATTATGGAACTTCATGATGCATTTAAACATACGAATTATAGGTATTCCCAAAGGGGAAGCAGAACATGCCAAAGCACTACAGGAAAATATCATAAATGAAAACTTTCCAAGTGCTGATAAAGATTCTGAAACACTCATTTTAGGGAGATATTGAACTTCAGGTCATCTTGACACAAACAGAACATCTCCAAGACATGTTGTCATGAACCTATCAAAAGTCAAGATGAAAGAAAAAATTCTGCAATCAGCCAGGAGTCAGGGCCAACTGGTTCTCTGGCTCATTCCTGTAATCTCAGCACTGTAGGAGGCTGAGCCAAGAGAATTGCTTGAGGTCAGAAGTTTGAGACCAGCATAAGCAAGAGTTAGGCAGTATCTCTAGAAAAAAGAAAAATTAACCAAGCGTGATGGCAGGCATCTATAGTCCCAGGTACTCTAGAGCAGGCGTCCTCACACTGTGGCCTACGGGCCACATGAAGTGGTGTGAATGTATTTGTTCCCGTTTTGTTTTTTACTTTAAAATAAGATATGTGTAGTGTGCATAGGAATTTGTTCATACTTGCTTTTTGTTTGTTTGTTTTTTAAACTATAATCCGGCCCTCCAATAGTCTGTGGGACAGTGAATTGGCCCCCTGTTTAAAAAGTTTGAGGACACCTGCTCTAGAGGCTGATGTTGCAGGAGAATCACTAGAACCCAGGAATTTAAGGTTGCAGTCAACCATGATGATGGCATTGCACTTTATTCTGGGTGACAGAGTGAGACTTTGCCTCCAAAAAAGGAGTACATAAATAAATAAGAGCACTCAAGTATGTTGAAAATATAAGTCCTATTTCTATAAACTGTTTCTCAAGTAAGTAGGAAAGATGAACGAACCAACCAGAATACTAGCAGAAATAATCTTGGAGGTGGGTCATTGATAGCAGCATTTTATACATTTACCTGTACATGTAAAATTAAAATGAATGTGAGGTTTTTGGGAAAATAGAAAGTATGTATTTTATGCCCTAATGTTGAAATGACAGAAACATCAAAGGTGGAGGAAAGAGGGAAAATAAGGGGTCCTTATTTTTTTCATTATAGCTAACATTGAAAAGGGTAGAGCTCAGGAACATATCTCATAAATGAAATGTAAGTTGAATAAAATAAATTTATAAAAGAAAAGAATCTTCAGATTGTATTGCAAAACAATTATAACTTTCTTTTTTTCTTGAGACAGAGTCTCACTCTGTCACCCTCAGTAGAGTGCTGTGGCATTACAGCTCACAGAAAACTCAAAATCTTGGGCTTAAGTGATTGTTTTCTTTTGCCTCAGCCTCCGAAGTAGCTGGGTCTACAGGTGCCCACCACAACGCCTGCTTTTTTTTTTTTTTTTTTGCAGATGTCATTGTTGTTTAGCAGGCCCAAGATGGGTTCAAATCTGCCAGACCTGGTGTCTGTTGACAATACCCTAACTATTGAGCTACAGTCACCAAGGAAGCAAACCATCATTATAACTCTTTACTATATGTGAGTTAAATATAGGAAATTTCAACATAAAAAAGTAGGATTCACTGCATCAATAACAAACATTAAACCAAAAGGTATTAACTGAGACAAATCTGGGCCCTTTATAACACTAAAGGGACCCAATAATACCATAGATAAAATAGTTATGAATATCTATGCATCAAATAAGAGCTTCAACTTACATAAACCAATTTGTAGGAAATGCAAGAAGAAATATAATATAAAAACATTATTGGAGAATATTTAATTTTACCTCTCTGGCCCTTATTATAATATTTAAATATATAAAATATGCAAATCATAGAGTTAGGTTCAGCATAATTGCCAGATCTAGAGAGTGCATTCTTTACCAGCCTGCTGTAGTGTGATACTACAGCGACCCTTGGCCGAGGCAGGTGAATACATATTTATATGATTGGACATGAAAATATTTTTTTCTGTCTATCTAAAATAAGAAAGAAGTAAATATTAGGGATTTTAGAGATTTAAGAATAAAATAAAAAAAAAAAAAAACCTACGGAAATAATTTTCTCAGAAAGAAAGACTGCAGTTTGAGGAGAGTTAGTTTGATTGGCAATAGTTCTCAGAGTCAATGTCAGGTCAATTGCAATGACACAGGAGTGCTAGATATTTCCTGGAATCCAAGAACAGCAAGTAAGTGCATCCAGGACCCCCCAAATTACTCAGACTTTCACTGCATCTGCCTCCCTACCCTATGACTGGGGGATGCCTCATCCCCTCTGCTGGTGTTTCTCTCTCCTCCACTGCTCTCTTCAGACTGCTTTGCTGTGCTCCATTTACATAGCACTTGCTAATGGTCACCCACTTCCTGCATTACTGGGCTCCTGGGTACAGGAACCCTCCTAAAACTGCTTACAGTTTCTGGGAGGCTCCTCCAGATTCCAAAGAAAGAGGAACTAAATTACGTGATTTAGATCATAGGTCATAGTGAGTCCATGCTAATCTGGTGGGATGCAGGGCAGGATCAGGATGTTATGAAAATTGGCTGTAATCAAGTAACCTGAAAGTCTACTGTCAGTATTAGACCCATTATACAAATATGCTAATCTAAATAATTTACTCATTTATTTTATAATGTATAATCTAAGTTTTAGTAATATTACCATGCTTTCAATGCAGCCATCAAAATATTTGTGTTAAAATAATCCCCTACAAAACAGAAGCTAACAGAAAATGTATTTTTAATTAAAACAGTTCATAGCATTTTTTAACCATAAGTATGTAGGAACTATAATGAAACAAAATGTCAGAGAAATAGTGGTTTTTGGTTTGTAAGCATTAGTAAGAATGGAAGAGTTTTTGTAAGAAAACATGTATGGTTATTCTAAGCCAGGTGATTTCCACACTTCTACCAGCTTTTGGGAATTAAATTGAAATAAAGTAGGAATACTGGGTATTCTGCCAAATATTATTAGGTAAAGTCTTATTTTTGTGCTTTTATAATTTCAGAAAAATAAAATTAAATTGTTCAAAATAAAATGTTTCCAAAGACAAATAAAGAAGCTCTTTAGAAAAAATACATGATAAACATTTAGAAAATCAGGTCATATTCTAACAAACACACAGTAAAATTAGATGATATCATTCACAAAATTTAATTAAAATGTTCACTCTAAATAGAAAATAAAACATAAGACATGTATTTTTATGTATTACAGAACTGCTTTAGTATGAGTTACCCCACTACAATAATGTTAATACAATCAGGTAAAGAGTGGGTCATGTGCACAGCAGAAAGAAAGGAGACTGGTTTTATAGCATTCATGAGAATAATGATGGGAGACAGAGCATTTAATTAGAATGCAAAATCTCTTTGTTCCTGATGCAACAATATACATGGCCCCAAACCTTTTAAATAGAAAAAAAAAAAATTAGCATTCTTTACAAAACAAAGCAGACAGTATTTTTCCTTTGTACTTGCCTTAAGTTTTTCTTATTTTTGTTGTTGTTGTTGTGTGTGTGTGTTTTAACAACATTTCTGTTGGATAGAAACATAAAACTTCCAGGTCAGACTCAAAGGTAAACATCACAACTTGAGTTATAGATTTAGATGTAGTTAGAGACGTGGCAATACATGAAACTAGTCAGATTTAGCAATTAGAGAGGAAAAACAGAATTAAAAAGGCAAACAAAACCTAGAGGAATGCATATTTGGAGATGAACAAAAGAAAAATTCTTGGAAAGATCCACATTTCTAAAAGAAAGAAGAAATGTGCTGTAGTAAATTATATGTTTTTAACACACTGGGGGTATCATAAGTGGGGGTACCACTTATATGTCAAATAATTTTAGCTTAATATACAAGTTGACAATTCTATAATTAAATGCATAGAAAGGAAAAATCAATTGTTAACTTACCACAAATAAACAAACATAGTACAACCTCTGTAATTTTAACACACAAGGCACTGCAACAAACTGGTCAATATATGGAGGTCGTCAACATCAGGAACTAGTCATACTATACGAAAAGGTGCATGGATGCAGTAGTGGTCTATGGAAATTAGTTCAACTTGAGGTTGTCAATATAAGGAGGTGATCAACTATGTAGGTTCAATTCTACTGTAATTACCTACTGTGATTACAAAAAGTTAGCCTAGTGTCCAGAAAAGTGGTTAGTTTTTTAAAAGATAGAAACCTTATTGATAAATAGACTATTTCAGAGAATGTCAATCATCCGTATGATTTGGGAATAAGATCCTACATTGTTTTTATTAGGTTAGCAAACTCTGATGCCCAAAACTTACAGTTTAACTTACTCTCTCATGTAGAAACTCATAATAGTAGGTAAAATTCAATGTAGAAAATTTGTAAAGATGGAAAAATAGCATTTTACATGGAAAATATAAGTAAGGGTGGAATACAGCTAATTTTTGTTAGATTTAATATTTCTATAGTAGTTTATTAAATCAGAAAACATCACATTTTTATGAGAACTTTCATTCCATGTTTAAACAAGAGTCCAAGTGTAACGATAAAGAAGTTTAACTAGCCTATTTTGAAAATAGGTATATTATTTTTTGAGATATCTTAAACAAATAAGATAATTTAAAGTAAGCAAACTAAAAAAAAAAAAAAAAAAAAGGATCATGGATAAAGCAGACAACAATATACTGGGGGGAAAGAAGCCTTGTGAGAAAACTAGATAGCCACATGCAGAAAAATGAAACACTATTCTTGTCTCTCACCACTCATAAAAATTGGTTCAAGATGGATAAAAGACAAATCTAATGAATGCAACATAATAATTCTAGAAAACAAATGTAGAACACATTCATTTACATATCATCCTAGGCAAAGAATTTATGAAGAAGACCCCAATGGAAGTCACCTCAACAACAAAAATAAATAAATGGGACTTAATTAAATTAAAAAACTTCTACACAACTAATGAAATTATCCTCAGATCAGTCAAGCTACAAAATAGGAAAATACATTTGTAAGCTAGACATCCATTGAAAGGATAATAACCAGGAACTACAAAGAATTCAAGCAAATTATCAAAGAACAAACCAAACAACCCAAATAAAAAAAAATGGGCAAAAGACACAAACAAAAGCTATTCAAAAGAAAATAGATAAATGGCCCCAAAATATATAAATGGCCATATATAAAAAAATGCTCAATGTCACTAATTATCAGGGGAATTAATATTAAAACCATAATGAGATATCACCTTATCCCATTTAGAATGGCTTGTATTAAAAAGTCCAAAAACAATAGATACCGGCATGGAGGCGGAGAGAAAGTAGAGCTTACATACTGTTGGTGGGATGGAAAATTAGAACTAATCTCTATGGAAAATACTATGGGGAACCCTCAAAGAACTAACAGTAGACCTACCTTTTGATCCAGCAATCCTACTACAGGGTATTTACCCAAAGGAAAAAAAGTCATTTTATCAAAAAGACAACTGCACCTGAATGTTTAGTGTGGCACAATTCATAATTGCAAAGAAATGGAATCAACTCAAGTGCCCATCAGTTCATGAATGAACAAAATGTAGTATATGTATACCGTAGAATGCTACTCAGCCATTAAAAAGAGGATGAATTTGCCTTTTTGATATTTTGGATGGAACTGGAGGTCATTATTCTAAATATCTAAAGAATTGAAAAAGAAACACCACATGTACTCACTACTAAATGGGGACTAACTGATGATGTGCACAAAAGGAAATAAAATTCAGTGTAAATCAAGCAGGAGTGAGGAGGAAGGTGGGAATGGGTGAATACCTATCTCATGGGTACAATGCAAACTAACTGGCTGGGGGGCACATTCGTAACCTTGATTCAAGCATTACAAAAGTGATCCAGATAACCAAAAACATTTGTATTCCTGTAATAGTTTGAAATTTAGAAAATAAAAGGGAACTCAGAACTAACCTGCATGTAAATGAACTAGGTAATAAATAAAGAAAATTTTGTATGTCCAAAGAAAACTGGACAAAAGTGCTATAGCACAATGAAGCTCAGAGAAGGAAAAAAAAAAAAAACAAAAAAACAGACACAGAAGACCACATTTTGGATTATTTGATTTATAGTAAATACACAAAAAAGCAAAGTAGGTAGAGAGAGGAGGTAGATTAGTTGTTGCTTTAGATTGGTTGCTATGGGGGAAAACTGAGAGTGACTGTTTGTGAACACAGAATGTTGATAGTTAAACACACCACACATTTGCTGAGAGTTGTTGAAGTATGAACTTAAAATTGATGAATTTATGGTATGTATATTATATCTCAACAGAGCTACGTAAAGGTGGCGTCAACATATATTTACACTTTTCAGAGATTAATATGAAGTGTAAAATATTTTCTGTTGCTCCACTCAAAAAGAACCTCATAGCAACACATAGAAATACCAATTTTTAGTTTGTCTTGATTTGAAGAAATATCAGATGTGATACACAAGATTTAAAATTTATAAGAAATTGTTTCAAACTGGCTGATTATATCCAGTTATCCCTGACAGTAAGAATGGTTACAAATGCTAACTAGCTAGACACAACCTGCAACATATGTATCTAATTATAATAATTGTACATATGCCCTTAATTACATAGTCTATATGTTCTTCCAAACCTCCACTAGTGGCTGGCTCCTAGAGAATGACTAGCACTTGCCATCTTAAAAATATCATTATAATCCAAAGAAAATTGAAAGTTCATTTCAAATGAATCAAAAGTTTAATATAATGCAATAGTCAAAATTTGCTACAAAATTTTAAATCCAATATAGCTTTTTTAAGTTTAAAAACTCCATACCATGACAGGAGCATTATATTTTTCTTTGCTTTTCTCTTCTTATTTCAACAAAAATACATAATGTGCATTATACTTAGAAGTGATTCCAGTGACTTACAGCAAAAAGACTATGGGCTACAATAATTGTTTTGATACTAATCATGTTTTGGAGGCACAAGTGTTTTCTCCTTTTGTTTGTTTTATAATTGTTGCCTATCTGGGAGAAAGAAAATCGATCATTTTCTTTTCTGACTTGTCTCTTACCTTCCAAAGCTTGAGAAGACCTTAAGGTAACATTTCAATAGTAACCTCACAGTAACTTGGACTACATTTTATTTGTTTTTCCTGTATAAAGACAGTGGTACTAGATAAAATTAATGGGAATTACAAGCTGTGTTTCCATACATTTACACAGTTCTTTTGTGTACACCTATGTAGTAAAAAACAAAAGCATACAACAACAAAAAACTAATGAATACACTTTAGAAGTAGCCTTTAATGAACAATGAAATGGTTTATTATTGATTTTGGGCTAAAATTCTAGGGTATACATGAGGTATGTACATACAACTATGTCAATGTCCATGCTGGTTGCCCATGAACGTCTGGCTCTGCCTGTCCATATCAGAGCTTGAGCTGCGGTCTCTGCCTGTCCATATCAGAGCTTGAGCTGCGGTCTCACATCCCTCCTCTCAAGTTCATCAGTCTCTTTGTGCCTCTACCTGCCCCGTTGGCCTTGTCTGCCTGTCTGCCCATCCATATCTTTCTCTGGTATTTTTCTGGCTGTCTTTACTTTGCCTGCCCATGTCTATTAATCTGACTTTTCCTGACTTTTGCTCTGTTCCTATAATTCCATTTTCACCTGTGCTTTTTTTGTCAGCTTGTCCTTGTCTGCATATCTACAGGGCTGTGCATCCTGGTGACAATCCAACAATGTACGGCATTGTAGAGGACAAGAAAGTCCGCAAGGTAACCTGTATGGTATTTAATGCTTCAAATCCTATATGCTTTAGAACTACAAATGTATGCTTCAAATCCTATATGCTTTAGAACTACATGTTAGGGAGATGAGAGGATCCCTCACAATAGTCTCCTTATATTTTAATTTTGTAATAAAAAATATAACTAGAATCTAGGACTACTCCGTTTGGTTATTTATATTGCCCAGTTTTGGCAGGTGATGGACAACCTTTGACTTAATGATGATTCTACTTCTTGTATTAGATATGAACATCTGACAATATCACAGAGATTCTATTGTGAAAATGAGGGGGGCAGAAGAATAATTTGTGAAGTAGGTCAACTGTACTTATGTCTCATGGGGTGCTGGCCTACTTTTCAAAGATGTTCTACTGGATTCAAATTTGTCTAGAAAATATGACTCAGATCTACAAAAAAATATTGAAGGTATCCGAAGAATCAATTAACTTGAAAAGCATAACCTAGGAATTTATATGTATGTTTCTTCGAGTTAAGGTACAATCACCACTTGGCAAAGATTTTACCAAAGTGGTTCTTACTCATGAAACTGTTTATGTTTCCTCCCCCCTTGATTTTGTTTAAATGAGTAGAATTAACAAGATTATTTATAACTACATGTCACTTTGGTTTATTTGTTATTTCTCCATATAACATGAATTATTAAATTAAAGATAAAATTTTTGTAAGTTTCAAAGTTGTACCATTTGTTCTTAGATTTTCTATAATAAGCATGACTTCTTTACCACACTCATTCACAGTACCATCTTGAAGAAGAAAAAAGTCCTAAAAAATAATTTCAACCTCTATAAGAAAAGACACACAGAAATCACATAATTAACAAGATAGCATGATCCCTATTGTGTTTACACAAAAATATGTGGTTAAAATATGAACCATATTATTTCTCCTCGCCTTCCTCTATATTGCTATATGACATATATTTGTCTGTACTCCACAGCTATTCCTACAACATAAAACCTTGCCATGTTTTGAAAACTGTTATACTATCTACAATGGTTAACTATCAGATTTTGGAACATGGATTCTGGACCCAAATTCTGGCTAACAAACTACTCTCCTTATACAAAGTAACTGTGAACAGACACTTTATCAACTCTGATTTCCATAGTAGTAAAATGATCACATAATAATGACACTGTAAGGTTGCAGGGATGGTGAACATGAGAAAACACATTTTTAAGTGGTTTGAATAGTCTTGATCCCACTGAATAGATTCAGTAAGAGCAAACTCTGGGAAACTTACATATGTCCCTAAACAGCGAAATTTAAACATTCTATTAGACATTTGCATCAAATTGAGGTAGTTTGAGGGATTTCAGTAGAAAAAAACAGGCTTAGTTATATTTTTATAGACTAAAATCCATGCTGTCATATACACAAAATAGATTAGTTTTTGTCATTAAAAAAAAAAAAAAAAAAAAAAAAAAAAGTTGGGCACCACATATGACTCAAAAGTGTCGGGCGCCCGCCCCATATGCCAGAACTGGCAGGTTCAAAACCGCCCGGGCCAAAAAAATGCA
>CAUYPK010133337.1:0-36813 GCA_963574355.1 Loris lydekkerianus
GGTGCCTGTAGTCCCAGCTACTTGGGAGGCTGAGGCAAAAGAATCGCTTGAGCCCAGGAGTTTGAGGTTGCTGTGAGCTGTGACGCCACAGCACTCTACCCAGGACAATAGCTTGAGGCTCTGTCTCAAAAAAAAAAAAAAAGAGTACACCTCCATGATGGCATTGAGCTTTGAGGCCTCAATTGCCTAATTTTCTCTGTGCTGCAACATGCCCAGAAATGTTTTCAGAGGTAAATTTTGCCCCTGCTGTTAAGTATTCCCTTATCCCTATAACTTATCAAATCTCAGTCACAAGAAATACTATCCCTGAAAGATTCTTACTGTCAAACACCATCATGACACCTCCTAGCCACATGAGGCTATTTACATTTAAATGAATTCAAATAAAAGCTGAACTCCAGTTCTTGGGTCCATTAGCCACATGTGGAGAGTTGAATAGCCGCTTGAAGCTGGTGGTCACCATACTGGACAGTGAAGATATGGAACATTTTCACCATGGCAGAAAGTTCTGCAGATGATGCTGCTTGAGAGCGTCTACCTCTGAGTCAGTCCAGACCCCGAGGGAGCTCTGTAAGGGCAGCTTGGTTTGGGTCTCTCACAGCATCGTTTTCATGCTTTTAGCTTACAGTGAGGACCCTTGTAAGAGAAAGCCCTTTACCTTCAAGATTATAGAGACAGAGGTGGAGCAGGACAGCAAACACAGGCCCTGATCCTAGTTCACTGTCCTCCCTCTACACCACCCTGCAAATCACTCCTACTTAGCTTCCATAAACTTGGACTCAGAGTCCGCTGTCAATGACTTTGAGATTTTCTCCTTAAATACCACATTCTAAGAAACACATTAATTAGAGTAGGAGGGAAGAGTGGGTTATTGAGAACTTTCCAATTTTGAGGGGGAAATGTGACAAATAAGGAAGATTGTCCATTCTGCCTTTCTGGATTTTGCAGGCTCAGGAGACATCACCTCTTTATTTGGGTTACTTTGGGTTCTCTTGTGCCTGAGGACAACAGGATGAACAGTTTGACATCCTGGGGGCTTTTTGAGTTATAGCAATTCTGTGATTCATTTCCCCAACAGTTAGCTTGGAGGACATTGTCAAGAGTCCAAATCTTATTGAAAGTGCATCAGAGAGAAATGCAACTGGATGTAAGAAATGTGCATATAAAGAATAACAATGTAAATATTTTATAGACTGCAGCATGGCAAGAATGAAATACTTTTACTAGGACAAATGAATTCTATCTTCAAAGCTACTGCAAAGATGCTTATGTATCAAGCACAATAATTTTGCAAATAACTGAATACATGTGGTTCCCAAAAGATCTGAATTTCTCCAAAATCTTAGTACCTTCTCAGCTCTGTGGAGAATAGCCTTATCTATTATCCTTAGGAGGAATCTTTTTCCCTTGGCAGCTTAATAGATTATACAGCTCATCTATTTAAGTAATTAATTGATTGAGCCATAAGTGTTTGTTCCTCCTGGGCTGTTAACCCTCCACCCTGCCTTTTCTCCCTCTGCAATGTCCAGTACATCTTCAACTTAGAGTGATGACCCATTTGACAATGACCTGGTTCCCAAAGGTCCCCTCATTAGTGCTCTCCTCAGTGGCCACTTACCCCTTAGAGTTCACGTTCCAGTCCTCCCTGCAGATAATGGCCCATAGTGCTCTCACAGACGTCAGAAGTGTCTTGGAGACCAGGACTACCAGGAGGCTAAGGCGGACCACCCTACCTTGACTTGAAGCCCTCATTCCCTGTGCCCTCTGTTCACTGGCCTTCCCCGTCTCTCCTTCCCGTATTCTTGTCCACTTACCCTATTTTCACTTCCAAATTTTTAATCATGTCTAAAAAGACATTGTATCTAATCCCTCATCCTCAGAGAACACCCTTGTCTTCTACTTTACAGAGAACATTAGAACCCCTTGAGAGAAACTCCCACACCTCACTGATATCCACAAATAGTTGCACTTGGCTATGGCTCTGCCTTACCCCTCCGTCTCCACAGCCAGGGCCTCCGCCTGAGCTTTGGAACCTCAGTCCTCCCATCGTCCCAGGGAAGGTGACCATGCGTTACCACTCCCTATATTTTCAAATTCCCCTTCAAGTACATCCTTCTGGAAGGTTTTTGAAAGCACCAATTTTGAACAGGAAACACCAATCTTGAACAAGAGGAAAACATGTCTCTTTATTCACACACCTGTGCACAAAGATGTGGATAACATAAATATGTGTGTGCTGTTAGTTACTTCTTGATATGGATTCTAACACACCTTTTGGGCTGATGTTGAAGAAACTGTCTTTGTTAAATATTGAAAAGATACAAATTACTTTTTCTTAATAGGTTTAAGACCAAAAACGGATCTCTCTATATCTCATCTCCTTCCCTACACACTACCCAGACATAGATGCTCTTCTGAATTTGTGAGTTTCTTGTCTCATTCTCTTGATTTGCAGCAGAGTTTTATGTCTTTATACAGCATACTACAGAATTTTGTGGACTTTTGAATATACTGGTTGAGCATTCCTCATACCAAACTCTGAAATCCAAAATCCAAAATGCTCCGAAATCCAACACTTTTTGAGTACTGATGTGATGCCACAAGTGGAAAATTCCACACGTAAATACTTAAAACACTATGTTTCATGCACAAAGTTACTGAAAATATTGTATAGAATTGCCATAAGGTTATGTGTATAAGGTGCATATGAAAAATAAATAAATGTTACGTTTAAACTTGGATTTCATCTCTAAGATAGCTCATTATGTATATGCAAACATCCCAAATCCAAAACACTTCCTTTCCAAGCATTTTGGATAAGGGATACTCAACTCATACCAAAAGCCCCCCAACAGAATGAGTACAGTTTTGTTATTAGCTTTCTTTTTAAGTCAACATTATGTTCTTGGAATTCAGCTATGTTTCAATGTTATGTAATAATTTATTTATGAATATGTAACAATGTATTTATCTATTCCACTGTTGATGCATATGTGAGTTATTTTCAGTTTGTTTTTGTTGCCATGATAAAGAGTGCTAGTGTGTCACAGTGTACATTTAAAAGAGTTGCTTTCAAATTTATAACTAGAAATGAAAGACCTGAGACATGAAGGTATTTAGGTCTTTAGTTCTGTAAGATAAGGCCAAATTATTTTTCCAAAGTTATTGAATTAATTTACACTCTGATGAGCCATGTATAAGATTTCTATTTGTTTCACACACTCATCATCTCTTGCTATTGTCCAGACTTTTAAAATTTTGCCATTCTGCCAGTTATGAAACATCTCATTGTACTTATTTGAATTCTTAAATTCCTTAAAACTGTGGCAAAATACACATACCATAAAATTTGTCATCTTAACCACTTTTGTTGTTGTTGTTATTGTTGCAGTTTGGCTGGGGCCAGGTTCAAACCCACCACCCTCAGTATAGGGGGCTGGCGCCCCACTCCTTGAGCCACAGGCACCAACCCCATCTTAACCACTTTTAAGCATACTGTTCAATGACATTGAGTCCATCCACACTGTTATACAACCATCCCTGCTATCCATCTCCAGAATTATTTTCATCTTGCCCAACAGAAGCTCTGTACTTATTCAACCCAATCCTCCCATTCCTCCCCTCCACCCGACCCCCTGGCGCCATTTTGCTCTCTGTCTGTATGAATTTGACTACTGTAAGTGCCTCACGGAAGTGGAAATGTACCGTATTTCATTTTTTAGCAGATTTATTCCACCTAACATAATGTCCTCAAGGTTCAAGTGTGTTATAGCATGTGTCAGAATTTCCACTAATTTGTGGCTTTCACATGAAAGCTATAACCCAGTTATAACCTAAGAATAGGGGGAAGGGGGAGGGAGGGAGAAGGGGGAGAGGGAGGGAAGGGGGAGAGGGAGGGGTGGGGGAGGATGGGCGGAGGGAGGGTGATTGGTGAGATTACACCGCAGTGCATCTTACAAGGGTACATGTGAAATATACCCTTGTCACAGTGTACATTTATACTGTACATTCTACTGTAAATGTAGAATATAAATGTCTTAACACAATAACTAAGAAAATACCAGGAAGGCTATGTTAACCAGTGTGATGAAAATGTGTCAAGTGGTCTATAAAACCAGTGTATGGTGCCCCATGATCGCATTAATGTACACAGCTATGATTTAATAATGAAAATAAATTGATTAATAAAAAATTAATTTGGAGCCCACTTTGGTCAGTAGACCTTGAGACAGAGAAAAAAATAAAACAAAATAAAAGTAAATAATACTCTGGTGCATGTATAAGCATATTTTGCTTGTCTGTTTATCTGTTCACAGACACTTGTGTTGCTTCAATTTTATGGCTTTTGTAAATAATGCTGCTGTAAACATGAGTGCACAAATACATCCTCGAGATCTTACCTTCAATTCTTTTGGAGATATATCCAGAAATAGAGTTGCTGGATTATATGGTAATTCTGTTTTTAATTTTTTTAGGAACTGCCACACTGTTTTGCACAACAGACATGCCCCTATACATTCTCACAACTGTGCACCTGGATTCCACATCCCTGTAAATACTTCTTTTCTGTTTTTGTATTTACTGGGTTTTTTGATAGTAGCCATCCTAATGGGTAGTCTGAAGTGGGATATCTCATTGTTTTCTAAATTTTATTTCTCTAATCATTAACGGAATTGAAAGTCATTTTTTCATCCCCTAATCTCTTTTTTGCTTAAGCAACTGAAGCCACTGGAGAAATTCTTTTCACAATGACCATTCTCTTAGTAAACACCTACAAGCCTTTGCCCATTTTTGTTTGTAGTTGTCAATCTTGAACAGTTCTTTACACATGCTCTATATCCATCCTGTTAGTTCTATTGCTATAAATTCTTCATTTGTGACTTAATTTTACTTACTTTATACTATATTTTATGAACAGAAATTATTGATTTTAAAATAGAAATATCAACATTTTTCTTCATAATTTGCATTTTTTCTAAATTACTTAAGAATAAATAATTCTTTCCTTTGCCTGAAGCAAAAGAAAAAAAAAGGTATCACAAATTGTCTTCTAAAAGTTTTACAGCTTTCATTTCACTTTCACATTTAAGACTTTGATCTATGTGAAACAAATTTGGATTTTGATGTGAAGTAGAGATCAAATTTTCTGTGTATACAGATGCCATATGGTCTAATCCCTGCTGAGAATACATTGTTTTCCCCCACTGATCTACTGTGCAACTTCTGGTTATGGATCAGTGTAAATTATGTGTGGGTTTCTTCATGAATTCCATTTTCTTATTACTGCTTTATGTTTTTTATACTTTAGCCAACCCTATTCTGTAATTACTTAATTACTATAGCTCCATACTCATTCTTAATAGCTTTTCTTCTTCAAGAATATCCTGCTGTACTTAACTTTTTATTGATTCATACACATTTTGTCAAGTTTTATCAAAATAAAAACAAAACTGTGGGTCTATTGTTTGCCTTGAATCTCAAGATCAGTTTGGAGAAAATGGATACTTTGGTGGACATTTCATCTATAAGACAAGTAAATGTTTCCACTTATATAGGTCTTCATTAATGTCTTTCAATAAAAGTTTTATAATTTTCACCATAAATGTCTTTTCGAATCATATTACACTAATTTGTAGCTAACTTATATTTTATGCTATTGCAAATGATATAAAGTTTAAATATACATTTCTTACTATTGATGAGATAAGAAATGCAATTAATTTTTATTTATTTATTTATTTATTTATTTATTTATTTTTGAGATAGAGTCTTACTCCGTTTCCCTAAGGTTGCATGCCGTGGCTTCATCATAGCTCACAGCAATCTCAAAGTCTTGAGGCTCAAGCGATTCTCATGCTTTAGCTTCCAGAGTAGCTGGAACTACAGGGGCCTGCCACCACACCTGGCTAATTTGTCTATTTTTGGTAGATACGGGGCTCTCTCTCACTCAGGCTGGTCTTGAACTCCTGAGCTCAAGCAATGCACAGCCTCAGCCTCCAAGAATCCTAGGATTACAGTGGGTTTTATGTTTATTTGAATTTAACAAACTCTTAAATTACCTGTTTACCTCTAATAATTTATTTGTAGTCATTTGAATTTCTAGTTTGGAAATATGACATCTGTAACTGATGCAGTTTTGTTTCTTCCTTTGAGATTTTGACATCTCTTATTAATTTCCCTTGCTTCATTGTAGTATCTAGTATAATGTTGAGTAGAAGTGGTGATTAGGGGTAATTTCAATATTATTCCATAAACAAGGAAATATGGAGAATCCTCAAAGAACTCAAAATAGACATCTCATTTGATCTTGCAATCCCATGATGAGGCATCTATCCAGAAGGAAAAAATCCTTTTATCATAAGGACATTTGCACTGGACTATTTATCACAGCTAAGTTTACAATCACCAAAATGTAGAAATAGCCTAAATGCCCGTCAACCCAGGAATGGATTAACAAGCTGTGGTATATGTATGCCATGGAATACTATTCAGCCATTAAAAGGGTGGAGACTTTACATCTTTGTATTAACATGGATGGAGGTGGAACACATTCTTCTTAGTAAAACATCACAAGAATGGAGAAGCTAATCAATTAAAAATACTAAAATTTATCATTTAGAATAGTTAAAAAAATGAAATGTTTTGTTATTAACCTAATCAGAATGTGGTGAATTCAGATGCTGAAAACTGTGTAATCCAGACAGTCCTCATTAAACGTGGCCTTGATATGTACAGATCTCAAGTACCATGGTTTAGTTAGATGATGCCAGTCCTCTAACAATGTAGCTTAAGTTTTAGTTATCAGGTATCATTAGTTGCATAAAACACATTTTGTTGTTAGTTCTTCAGTCTACATAAATCACTACAAGCATAACACATGCACAGCATGACCGATGATGTCACTTCTTTAGAGGGCTTGGTCACAGCATTTGTTATCTAGTTCGCACAGGGACAGCCAAGTGTGTCGTGGTGTTGCTTCCTTGTCTTCAGTGACAATTCCACAATTCATTTTACAAAAATGGATAATCAATAATGGAAATAATGAAAAAAGGTGAAACCACTCCAAGAAATAAAAAGTAATAATGCTGGAAGTGAAATTAGAATTGAACAGAAATTGAGTTGTAGTAGGACTGTTTGACTACTTTGCAGGTTGACACCACCATGGGAGATAATCTAGATATGCAGCCAGAATAACTTACAAAGGGGAGTTTATCTTATATTTTTCTAGTCAGCTAATTAAATATTTTTAAATAAATTACTTCATGTTTTAGCTATCTATAACATTAAAGTTAGCAAGTGGAGCAAAAAGTATAAGAAAGCTAAATACCAAGTGATGTAAGTGGAGATATCAATCAGGCAAAGCTTTATTTTTCCTCTCCATTATTGTAATTCAAGTAAAACCAAGTGCTGAACAAAAAAAAAAAAAAGAATGGAGAAGGAAGAGTTCAACATATTCAATTCTAATATGAAGGCAGTAGATGGTCTAACACAAGGGGTAGGGCAGGGGAATGAGGGATGGGGAGAGGGGAGGGGGGAGGGGATAGGAACAATTACAGGAGGGATTTTGCATAACAACCACAATCTGTGTAACCTGGTTCTTTGTACCCTCAATGAATCCCAAACAATAAAAGAAAAAAAGAAACTTTTGAGAAAATAAAATATATTACTCCATAAAGTATAATTTTGACTTAAGAGCACACATACATCTATATTATACATAGATTTTTACAAATATATATATAGATATATAAATAAGTATATTTTCAGATATTCCTAATTAGGTTAAAGAAGCTGCCTTCTAATCTTACTTTCCTAATGGCTATTACCATGAATAGATGTTGAACTATTTTTGCTTTTTTTTTTTTTTTTTTGCTGTCACACTGGGTAGAGTGTCATGATGTCACAGCTCATAGCAACCACAAACTCTTAACCTGGATGGAGGTGGAACACATGCTTCTTAGTGATTTAAGTGATTCTCTTGCCTCAGCCTCTCAAGTAGCTGGGACTACAGGCACCCACTACAATGCCCAGCTATTTTTATCTTGCTATTGTCATTGTTGTTTCGCTGGTTCAAACCTGCCAGCCTGGGTGTGCGTGGCTGGCACCCTACCCACTGAGCTACAGGCACTGCTTCCAAGAAGTATTTTTGTTTGTTTGTTTGTTTTTCTATTCTCCAGGAAATGCTACCATTGTAGGTCCACTTCAACCAAGTTCATTGTTCCAGTTTCCTTGACCACCTAGACAATACCAGTCCCACCTGCACATCCTGGATGGGGTCATGCTGTATTCACAGCCTCCTGGGGATGTTTGTTTATTTTGCCTGTGTTCCTCTGCTTCCTCTGCATCACTGCAACTTTCCCTGTGGTTTGGGTTTGGGACTGGACCACTTTTCATTCCTCTCATTCTATGCTTTATCATTTTGGGTCCCACCTTATTGCACAGAATATTTCCTGTTAGACTTCCTAAATTGAGTGAGAATAAGCTCTCAAATTTTCCCCCTTTACCCCTCATGTCTACCAATACCAAAGCCCAGGTTTGCTAGTATCAACAATACTCAAGGCATGGGTGGCGCCTGTGGCTCAGTGGGTAGGGCACCAGTCCCATACACCGAGGGTGACGGCTTCAAACTCAGCCCCAGCTGAAACGCAACATAAAATAGCCAGGCATTGTGGCAGGCACCTATATTCCCAGCTACTCGGGAGGCTGAGGCAAGAGAATCACCTAAGCTCAGGAGTTGGAGGTTGTTGTGAGCTGTACACACCACGGCACTCTACTGAGGGTGATAAAGTGAGACTCCGTCTCTAAAAAAAAAAAAAAAAAAGAATACTCAAGGCACCTTTGGAGATCACCTTATTTCTATTTGTCACTTTCTCTTAGATTTTTTTTCTGCTGTTTAATACTATCTTGTCAGAAATTCTGACCTTTAAAGGACTTTAAAAATATGCAACCAAATTTTTAATTGTATTTAATGGAAGGATTGGTTCACGTAATCTAGTGCGCCATAGAAATTGGAATTAAACACCATCTCTTTTTCACTGCTGCTCAAAGAATAAAATAAATTAAGTCTTAGATGTTCCAAAAATGGATTCTGTAGAGAAGATTCTTCTCAAAAGAGGAATGAAGACAAAGGAATAAGAGACAGATTAGAAGGTCTCTGATTTTAAACGTGGTCTTATAATATCTGTGAGGATGATAGCTGCCAATGGAAGGAGAGAGAAAAAAGATAAATAGAAAGGAATGGACAAAAGAGGAAACACGAAAAAAATAAGTATAATGAGATATATTTATCTGCTCCTTTAAAGTCTGATGGAGATTGTAGACTTGAACCCCAAGCTGGCAGTAACCTCAAGCCATCATTTAGTGCTGAAGATGAATCCCCAGGTCTCAATAAATGGACCCTATCATATCACAAGTCTCTCCTGGGTCTCTCCCTAAATGTTTGTAAAGTGCTTATGTAAAGCTTATTAAATGTGCTTGCCAATCTAGAATATTGACCTAAATTACAACAATGTAATGCAGGCAAGATAGATGGAAGAATTTCCTGCAGGTGGGTATTGTTAAACCAGCAAACAAAACTATTTGATGGAACTTCCTTATCTGTGGTTGTATGATTCTCTCTATATATAATATATGTATACTATATTATAAAAATTGATATCTGTGTATATGTGTGTGTGTTTGTGCATACAAAAATCAGTGTTCTTCTGTAAGAAGAATGAAAATAGGTAAGATGTCTCTCATGTTTCATTCCAACCTCATGATCCTAGTAATTTCATTCTTTGGAATCAATGGCTGAACCTCAATTTAGGTCAAAAGGAAATCTTCCTAAGAGGGTATGAGATTGTTTTTTATAGCTCTGGGTAGTGGAGGGAACCCTTGACATTGTCATCATCTCTAATGTCCCGGTCACTAAGGCCATTGTTCTAAGATGGCATTTTAAGAGTCTTCAAATAAATGCCTATTTGAACAAATAACCAGAATCAGCTTACTTTATGAGCTTCTCAGAGCTCCTTGGGTCTCTAACTTTATTATAATAGCATAGTGCCTCCTTTGCATATTTTTGCTGGCATATCCTTTTGGCAACATCTTCTTCATCCATCACTGCTTTTGCCTGTAGTTGCCAGTGGAAAGGGTTTGGGCTTTGATCAATGGGTTCTCTCTGCAAAGAGGCCATAGTTAGTGAAGGTGTTTTTTGAACATCTGGAACGTATCTTTTCTCTGGAGACCAAAAGACATTACTACCAGCATGTTAGAATTTCAGTATTACAAATAGGTTACAAAAATCTTTGAGCGTGAGAGACTTCAGGAAGCTGTAAAATCTGCATTCATCCCAAGACCTTTTCTTTGAGCGTGAGCGACTTCAGGAAGCTGTAAAATCTGCATTCATCCCAAGACCTTCAGACTTTCTTTGGGATTTATAGCATCCACTGTGTAGGTGACCCTGCCTCCCATCTCCCTTACCCAATCTGTCTCACATATCACAGTCAGATTCCTGTTCCTGAGGCTCTGAGTAAATCTTCTTTTCTTGATTAAGATTATCTCTGGGTAGGGAATAAACCAGTGGTTACCAGGGGCAGGGGTAAAGGGAGAAAATAAGGCAATGTAGGTCAGATGATACAAAGTAGCAGATAAGGAGGATGAATTAAGTATAGAGATGGAATGTACAAAATGAGGACGAGTGTAATGAATTGTTACATAATAACATTTATTAAGAAGAAAAAAATAATAATATTTCTCAGATACTTCCCACTTCCTGAAGTTAAATCCACCCATTCTTATTCCCATTTGTGCTGCTCAGCTCCCCACCTGCCTAGTCACTTGGGTTGGTCCTGTGACTGGTCCTGCTCCCACACCCCTAAGTCATCTTCAATTTCCCACCTTCGTTCTGCCTCCATGGACCTCCATGGACCTCCATGACCCTTCTTCCTCCTCAGCCCCCGCCTCCTGCACAGACCCTGCTGTGCTCATTATCTCTGATAGACTCACCCTTTATGATTCCTGCTCACCATTCTTATCAGTGCCTGGCAAACACTAGTCCGAAAAAGAGGGGGGTAAACATTGACCCGCTCTTACCTTCTCTTTCCCCATCCCATTCCTTAGCTATATAATAATAGCAACAGCCACTATCAAGTGCTTGAATTTTTCGTTTTAATCCTTGCCACATCCCATTTCAGGGATGAAGAAAACAAGAAAACAAGATCTCATTCACTCAGCAGCAGAGTTACGATTCACAATCAAAAATGTCTGCAGAGACAGCTGCAGAGTTAAGACTCACAACCAAAAAATGCAACAAAGCAATTAAAGTTTACCACTTTGTGATGATAATTTTTTTTTGGCCAGGGCCGGGTTTGAACCCACCACCTCTGGTATATTGGGCCAGTGCCCTACCCCTTTGAGCCACAGGTGCTGCCCTGTGATGATAATTCTATAACCCCTTATCCTCTCTCTCTTCCTTCTTCCCAAGAGCCCTTAGTAGATAATTTGGTTATTTCAGGTGCAACGTGGTATAGAAGAGTGAGTCCAGTTTTTGAACCATACAGACCTGAGCTGTGTCTTCAAGACTTACGAGTGGACTGGCCTTGGTCCAAATGACTTAACCTTCCTGTCCTTTGATTCTCAGCTGTCAACATGAGGTCACAGTGCCCTAGAACCCAGCACAGGGCCTGTTCTATCATACACACTCACTAAATGCATTGAGTAATTTGGTTAATTTCTTCCCTCTTTGTTTACCTTGTTATTTTTCTCTTCTTTCTCTCCTTTTTTCTTTTTTGTTATTATTTTTAATTCTATCTCACACTGACCAGAATATCAAGTGCCTTTGGAAGGCAAGTGTAGGAAAATTTGAATACTGAATTACTTTACTATAATACACATACAAAGACTGTGAATTTTTACACATGATAACGGCAGCATAGTTATGTTTTTAAAAAGAGCTTTTATGTTTAGAGACACTCACTGAAGTAGTTATGGATGCCATAATAGGATATCTAGGATTTGTTTTGATAAAACCCAGTGAGGTTGGAGTCAGGAAATGGGGGAGAGTATGCATATGGTGGAAACAAGCTTGGCTTTAAGTTAATAATTGTCGATGCTGAAGGATGAGGACTTAGTATACTGTTTCTACTTTCTTTTTCTTTTTTTTTTTTTTTTTAATCAGGGTCCCACTCTGCTGCCTGAGCTAGAGTGCAGTGGTGTCATCATACACCATAGCTCACTGTAGCCCCTAACTCCTGGGGTCAAGTGATGCTGTCACCAGTCCTGAGGCTGGGACTACAGATGCCTCCCAGGATGTCTGGCTAATTTTTCTATTTTTGTAGAGACGGGGGTCTCACTCTTGCTCAGGCTGGTTTCGAATTCCTGTTCTTAAGGAGTCCTTCACAACGCCTGGCATATGTCTCTACTTTTGCATATGTTTGAAAATTTCCAAAATAGAACATTTTCCAAAATGGCCAGTGCAGAAGCCTCAAGGCTCAGCATCTTCTCCCTTCCTCACCGAATTCCCCAGTTCTCCCCAGCAACACTCTGGGCGGCTTTTCCCTGTGCTTCCCCCAGCACCTCCTGGGCTATTTCAGACCACATGCCAGCGGAGCACCACGTGGCCCCAACCCCCGCAGCTGGCATTTGGACAAAAATCTTTTCCTGACCCCAGATGGCATCGCAGCTTCCTCAGTCTCATCCTGTCAGCATATTTTTTCCAGGCACCTGATTCCTGGATGTGGCAGCAATAAAACCAAGCGAGAGTGTTTGGCTGGCCCCCTCTGAGCGGGTATTTCCCATTCTGACGCTGTCAGCCATCTGAGCAGGCTGCTTCCATGAGCTCTGTAATAACCGCCGAGTAAGAATTTCACAGACTGCAGTGTGTGCTTTCAGACTTCTGGCCAGGGCGTGCCCAAGGGATGGAGAATCACTAGGACAGAAGATATACTAATATTACTGATTAGTAATTGAAAATGCAATTGTATGGGTTACATTTTATTGGGACACTGACCGACATGAGCAAGGGAGAAAAGCAAAGAACAAGCAGAGTGTATTTGTTCTGCTGTTCGTCACACCATAAGGGAGTCTTTAGGTTAATTCTAAATATTAGAGCAGAGCTTCATCAAGATAAAAAATATAAAGGGCTGAGAGACAGCCCCAAGAGTCTTGGTGATTTCATGAAGACCAAACAAAAAAAGTGAAGCAAGGTAGGTCAGGGCAGGTCTGCATGGAGGGTTGGATCTGTGATCTCGGTGGGTGGCCCGGTTCTGCTGTCAGGACAGGCCTTTGAGGGCTGTCAGTGTTTTCTGTGGTCTCAGAAATCTCCTGGGTGGGTCATAGACAAGGCCCCGCCCACTGGGCTGTGCTTTACGTCTGAGGCCAGGTCACAGGGTAAAATCAAGATGCCTTTCCAGGTATATTTTTGGAGGCAGAAACCCCCCTTTGTTTCCAATGTCTTGTGTCACTTCATACTTCAAATCTGCCAGGTGCAGTTGCTCAAGCCTGTAATCCCAGCACTTTGGGAGGCCAAGGCAAAAGATCACCTGAGGCCAGGAGTTTGAGATCAGGGCAACATGGTGAGACCCGTATCTCTATCAAAGCAATAATATAAAATAAAAATACTTCAAATCTGTCTCTTTCATTGAAGCCTCACAATCTCTGTGGTAAGGCAGGTATTATTGTTCCTATCTGACAGCTTGGGGTGCTGAGGCTAAGAGATCTCACTCAAAGCCACACAGTCTCAATGTGCATCTGGGACAAGAATCTAAGTTTCTTGTCCTCTAGATTTGATATTTTTCTTCCAAAAATGAACATGAGTTCTTATACTAAATAACTATCGGGATCTTTAAGGAAATGGGGCAGGGAGGGTAGCTCAGTACAATAGCAGGCAAAATAGACTTCTATTAGACTTCACAACAGGATCTCTTACCTGTCAACATACAGACAACATTTAACACTGACATTTGTCCCAGATAAAGATGACAGCAATAATGACAATGGCCCCAATAATGACAACTCTGTCCCTCTGTAGGGGCAAATGCAGCACCTGCCTTCCTCTCTGTTGGAGAGGACTTGACCTCTGATGCAGTAAAGTTGCATTGGCAACCTGGTGAGTTTCCCAAACTGGATTGGCAATCATTGTGCCTTTTCATTGACCAGACTATCCCCCCCTCTTCCCTTGTTTTCTCCCTTTCTTCTCTCGGTTAGCACTCAGTGAATACCTCCTGTCTACCCAGTACGAGACAGGGTGAGAGTAGTGAAAAGGCTTCCCCTCTGTGTAGTACAAGGTATTCATCTTCATCGTGGTGTTACTTCTACCTGGAGGGTCCACTCCCTCTTTGTCCAGGAAGATGCTCCTCTGCTGTGTCTGACAGTTCAGGCCACTCCATGGCCTGGCAGAGCCCTGCTGCTTGTGATTACAGGTGGTACAACTTTCATCTTGGTGTTCAGTTAAAGGACTCAGACAATGGGTTCCTTCGGGTTTGTTTTCTTAACTCCAGGACTTTTTATCCTGTCGCCTTAGGTGAGTCACCTAAACATTCTGAGTCTCACTTTCACCACCATTAAATGGAGATGATAAAACTGCCCAACTTACATACACACAATCCTCGGTGCTAACACCACTTGCAAAGTACATAATCACTAGTTCAATATTTGTGACATTTCTATTAAACGTAAATCGCTAAACTAGACACAAGATAGGATATACATTAAACTGTGCATTAAAAGACTTACAATACAGCTTGGGAGGAAAGATTCATAAAGGAACCAATGCAAGGCCATGGAAGGTGCTTGAAAAGCTTAAAGAAGGAAGAAGTAAATTCTGACTGAAGAGCTAAGAGATGATATCAAGAAGGAGGTAGCCTCTGAACTGGACAGTGAGAGGGCAGTGTGGCTGAGACATGTGGTTTGGAAGGATGAGCTGGAAAGAGAGTTGTGTGCAGAGGGAACATCACCGGCAAATGGGTGGGCTCGAGCAAGTGGGTGTCACACAAGACGCCAAGTGGTTTAGTTTGGCTAACGCACAAGGGTTCACAAAGGACAGTAATTCAAGGTAGACCCAGACATGTGGACTTGCAACAGATTGTCATGCGATGAGCTTCAAAATTCAGACTTTACCTGAGAAGCCACTCAGAGCCATAGAAGTTATGTGCTTACAGAAGTGCTCACATACAGAAGGCAATTTTGGAGGAGTCCTCTAGCAGGAAGGTAGAATACAAAGTGGAGATGACATCGAGTGAGTGTGAGCTACAAAGTGCAGTAACATAAAGGGGCAGGAAAGGTTACAAACTGTAAGGAAGGAAAAACCGTCTCTCAAGATGAGCTCAGACAATCAAGTTCGTGAACTCCTCCTACAGACCTCATTGCTGAATATTGCCATGGTCACCCTCAAAGTACTCCCCTTGGGAAACTAAGGGACACCAGCACTTAGAAAGCAATTTCAGAACATTTTTCTGGAATGCTGCCATCAGCACTGTCATCAAACAAGGTCTGACAATTCTATTGGTTGATGGCTGAGTTCCAGTTTTGTGTGTTCTCATTGATGTCCAGTGCAGCTGCTGTCCAAGGTGTCAGCAAAGGATGAGCAGGTGAGACCAAGGCCTCTACGTGAACATGCACCTCTCCTCCCTCCACCGTTTCTGCTCACAGAGCCTCACACCTTCAGTCTCTTACAAATAAGGTGGTAAAGACAGCTGCCATAGAGCACGTCTGGCAGGACCCTGGGCAGATGTTCTAACCACTGACTGGTATCCGAACTTGAATGCTGAGCCTTCCCTGCTTTTTGATAATGGGATCTGCCAAGCCTCATGTAAAATGGGAATGATAAAAGCTGCTTCGTTTACATAGAAGACCATATAAGATTGTGAATGGCAGAGCATTCTGATGGCAAGAAATGAATGGCTGGGGGCTTAGTGCAAACACCCTTTCTCTCTCAATGGAGGAGCTCAGAGAACAGAAGCAGGCGCAGATCTGTTGCTCACGTGTCTGTTGTGTTGGAGGAGAAAGGGAATAGTGCCCATGAACATTAGCATCCCACCAATGGATGGGCAGTGCCCTAAGATAATCGTCCACTTTGTGTGCTGGACTCAGCCAACTGCAGTGACTCATGCCTGTGTTACGGTTCTTTAGGGGGACTCCAAATTCTCTTCAGCGCATCTCAGCATTCCCTGATCAAACTTTTGACTGAACTGGGAGGGAGGGGAATGCAGGAAACCATGAAGTAGAGGAAATAACTATTGAAATGTACAAAGGTGAATGATTATAGAGTAATAAAAATACCCTTTATTGAGCCCCGACTATAAATCAAACACTATGCTAGACCCTTAAAAAATGCGACTTCCTTGAATATTCTTAACATTCAATATTTTATTTATTTATTCATTTTTAAGAGCCAAGTTGTAGCTACGTCACCCAACTCCTGAGCACATGCAGTCTACACTCTGAGCCTCCCGAGTAGCTGAGAGTGTGCCAGGTTACTGTGCATTTTTACTCCCACTTTAAAGACAGGGAAACCAATGCCCAGGGGACTTGGCCATCATTCTATGTAATATTATATTAGAAAATGTGTGTTAAGTGAAGAAATTATTCCATAAGTATCACATAATAAGAGCAACAGCATTTCTGAAGTATTTTATTTGCAAAGTTCTTTCACGTGCAACACACCCTATCCCCAGGGGTAAAAAATGAATCAGAAAATGTGGTCAGAAGGAAACTAAGATGCCCTGAGAAATTCCCATGGGCCAGGGACACATACTATCTCTTTTAATTTTTCAGCGTTATTGTCTCCACTTTGCAGAGAAGTGAGCTGCGTGAGCCTCAGATCACTGAAGTAATACTTCTAATTCATAAGTGACAGAGTCAGGATTAACTTGAATATTAAATTTAATTAGGGGTCAGACAGTTTGAGCCAGACAGAGAAGAAACACACCCTCTACGTCCCTGGGTGAGTTTCTGTGTAGTGTAGTTTTAAATATTAACCAAGTATCTATTCAGAACTCACTGCTGGGATCAAAAGAATTGCTGCGTTCAACATCTTTACTTCCAACATACTAGAAGGAAATATACAGATCGTTGAGTATCCAGAAAACATAAGGATGGGCAGGAGCTCTTCTATAGCACAGTGAGGATCCCTGAATGTGGCCTGGGGTACATGGGTACAGCAAGGAGTCGGGAAGAGTGAAAAGACCAGAGATTTTGATTACATGTGAAGATAGAAGATAATAAGGCCTGTGATTAAATACAAGTGAAAAGACCTGATCTCCAGAAAGATGTACTGACCATTGACAAATGCAGTGTAGGACCAGCTAACAATAGAAAACCTTACATTCTACAAGGATGTTAAAGTAATGGTCATTAAAAGCAGAATGAAAAGCAAAGCATAACTGTCGAAAGCTGAACAGAAGCTCTTGGGTATACTATTAAAACCCTTTATTATTTTTGTAAAAATTACTTTTTTTTTTTTTTTTTTTTGAGACAGAGCCGCAAGCTGTCGCCCTGGGTAGAGTGCTGTGGCATCACAGCTCACAGCAACCTCCAACTCCTGGGCTCAAGCGATTGTCCTGCCTTCGCCTCCCAAGTAGCTGGGACTACAGGCACCCACCACAAAGCCCAGCTATTTTTTGGTTGCAGCCCTCATTGTTGTTTGGTGGGCCCAGGGCTGGATTCGAACCCACCAGCTCAGGTGTATGTGGCCGGCACCTTAGCTGCTTGAGCCACAATTTTATGATTTTGCTAAGCTAGTCAAATATGAAGTTAAGAATAGAATATATGCTATTATTCAATTTTCATGAGAAAAATGCCAATAAATAACAAACAAAAAAACTCAGCAATCCCAGAGACAACCACATGAATACTTGATCTATTATTTGCTTTTTTCGTTCTATTTTTTTTTGTTTTTTTGTTTTTTTGTTTTGAGATAGTCTCACCCTGGGTAGAGTGCCATGGTGTCATAGCTCACAACAACCTCTAACTCTTGGGCTTAAGCGATCCTCTTGACTCTGTCTCCTGAGTAGCTGGGACTATCAACGCCCACCACAATGCCTGGCTATTTTTGTTGTTGTTGTTGTTGCAGTTGTCATTGTTGTTTAGATGGCCCATACCAGGTTTCAACCTGCTGTCCTGGGTATATGTGGCTGGCGCCTGACACACTGAGCTACAGGTGCTGACTATTCTTAATTTATTCCCAGAGTAGATGTATAGTAGAACGATATTATTACATGAATATTGTTAAATGTAAGATAAAATAAACATATCTTGGTGCTTGGTACTGATTAGTTTTGAATGAATAAATGAATGAATGTCCCCAGATATTTGGAAAATAGAGGAAGGGAATGGTCTCTAGGTTTGCTGTAAATAGCTTTCTGAAGCTGACTCCAGAAGGAGCCCTGGTCATATGTTCTTTAGGGAGGACCCTGAGTTGCAGTCCCAGAGGTATCAAGATGGATACTTGAGCTGTGAAACTCTTGCCCTCATTCCTGCCATTGTCCCTTTGTGGTATATTCCTTAAGGAGCTCCAAGTATAGCTACAAGTGAGGAAGTAGGGCTCATACCATTGAAACACAGAGCCATGTATCTATTGCCTGGAAAAGGAAGCCATAGATTTTTGCATTTGTTGCACATACATTTTTTTATTTTCTTTTAGAAGAGGAAATAAAATAGAACCTTGTACCTCTAATTACTGATGAAGTAGCACGGGATGATACACAAGGGAAACTATATTTTGCAAATCATTGATCCTCATTAAGAATTCCTTTGCTGGTTGACAAAACATCTTATACATTGCAAGAGAGCAGAGAAGCATCTTCTCTCCCATACAGATCAGCAGGGAATTTGTCTTGAGGGTAGTTTTTTTCTCCCTCTCTTTTTCAAGTTTTCATGCTAATGTTCTTTCATCTTCCATCAGAACAAGTGGGGTTCAAATATACCTTAGTGAAAACTCATTTTATTGAAATTTCATTTGTCCAAAGAGAGAGAGTTTGGTCCCTTTGGGATAAAGGCACCTCTGCCTTCTTCATTCATTTTCCTCCTTCATTTCTTCTCATATTCATCAATTCTCTGGGCAAAAATGAGATGTGTCTCTCCTCCCAACCACACATCACCCCCAGGGGCTTCTGTGCTTTAGCCCAGCAGTGGTGTATTGCTGAAGCCTGGAAACAAGCAGTGAAGGAGACCCAAACGGCACGTTCTTTGAAAGGCAGACTAACGGGGCTCTGCCCATGGGCAATGCTGTGCTGTGGTGCAAAGCCTCCTCCCTGTGAGAAGTGTGGCCTGCAGACCAGCGGCTAGAGCATACACTGGGGGCCTGCAGGAAAGGCAGAGCCTCAGGCCCTCCACCAGACCTCCCCAAATAGAATCTACTTCTTAGAAAGATTCCTCCCTGGATCATATGCAGATTACTTGGAGAAGCACTGGTCTAGTGCATGCACTTTGAAATCAAATAACTGGAGATGGAATCCTCAGGTCCCCTACTCCCTCATTGTGTGTGACCTTGGGGCAGGTTTCCCAGTTTCCTCATCTTCAAGATGGGAATAAGGATTGCATCTCCAGGCTCAGTGCCTGTAGCACAGTGGTTACAGTTCCAGACACATACACCCAGGCTGGGGGTTTCGAACCCAGCCCAGACCAGCCAAAACAACAATGGTAACTGCAACAAAAAATAGCCAGGCATTGTGGAAGGTACCTGTGGTCCCAGCTACTTGGGAGGCTCAGCCAAGAGAATCACTTAAGCCCAAGAATTTGAGGTTGCGGTGAGCTGCATGCCAGAGCACTCTACTGAGGGCAACATAGTGAGACTCTGTCTCAAAAAAAAAAAAAAAAGAAAAAACAAAAGAGAAAGAAAGAAAGAAAAGAAAAGAATTGCATCTCTGTCAGCATTGCTAAGGAGGCATGTGAAGAAACATAAATAACACGCTTAGAATGGTGCCTGGCGCACAGTAAGCCCTGTTAAGTGAAGTGGTTATGGTTATGATCGTGATTCTAACATCAGTCTCAGGGAAATGTTGTGCCACACATTACATTTATTCTGGTTGCAGAAGGAGCTGTTGGGCCAGGAGTAGAACTAGAAATACATACATGACCACTGTTTTCCTCGTCATGTTAGGGGGAAAAGTTTGGTTAAAAATAAGGAAACCTAAGGTATATTGTTTAAAGAAAAAGAGGCAAGATGAAAAAACACTGTACAGAGAATGCTCTCTCTGTACTAAAGTAGGAATGAGAAGGCATATTCCTACCCACTTGTGTATGTCTAAACAAACACTCGACTGTGGGGCATTTTCCCATAAAATGACTCAGCTGCCACATGTTGTGGCAGAAAGAACATTGAATCCAGGGCAACCAGGTTTAGGTTCCAGTCCAAGCTCCACCACTTACGTGCTCTTTAATTTTTGCCATTTAAACTGCCTGAGCTGTCCCTTATTTGTGAAATACCTGCTTCCCAGGGCACCGTTAGAAGTCCATGTGTTTTTATCATCATTGGATATGGCAAAGCCAGCAGATCGGGAGACACCACCATTGAAAAGATGCTTTGTTGTCTTCACAGAGCCCAAAGAGGACACACCAAGCCACAGAGGCCGCGTGGGAAGCCCCCACGTTGCAGCAGGCAGAGCAGAGAGGGTTAAGTGTGGCAAAGCCTTTAGTGGGGTTTCCAAAGGAAAGAACTGGCGCAGCAAGGTGAGAAGGGTGGTTGACCAGCCTCAATAATTTCAGGGGCTTTGGGCGTAGTGGTTGTCCCCACTTGTCTTGAATCTGGCCTTGGGGTGATTAAGGTGATGGACATTCGCCTCGAGTGTGAGAGCCCAGTAAAGGAGATGGCTGGGGGTGTGGACTCTGGGTTGGTTGGTTTGCATCTTGCAGGCACCCTTGTGAACGCATTGTTTGTTATTGATAGGAACTGACTGACCTTGGGAGGGAAAGACCCTCCAGGGTCTTCTTCAAGGCCCCAGATGTCAAGGCATCAGAATACAGAAACAAAAGATGTGTTTAATACACCATGAGACCACCTCGCAAAAGCCCCTAGCTTTGGTGCCTACTGAATATTTAAATTATCCGCTTCCCTACAAATTGTACCTATTCCAGAGTAAAGAGGACTTGAAGTTCAAATACACAATTAAAGACCAAGAATAAATCCATGAGCACATATCAAAAGCTCCCAGCACTAAGATAGTTCTCTTATTTATATACACAGGGTACTATTCTGACAGCACTACCAGAAAAATGTCTTCTGGGCACAATATAGAGCATTTAAATCAATAATACCTGGTTCTTCATTCACTACTTTAAGACATTTACTGAACACTTATGTGCTGGGCCAAGTGCTTGCCCTTGGGGCTACAAAGATGGTCAGGACATGTGCTGCATCCCATAGGGGCTCACAGTCACATAGAATTAAATTCTAATACTCTAAAGGCACCTAAGTCAGGGGGGAAATCTTGTACTTTGTAGCTGACTACAGAGGCATTGCTATCGCCCATCTGAGTCAGGGTATTTTGAAAGTGAGGGAGATACTTGGAGTAGTAGGAAGTCAGAGTGCAAAAGCTCTCAGAGATAGGGGGACAGGATGACAAAATAAAAAACAAAGTAAAATCTAGAGCCAGATGGAGATTTAAGGTTCACTAGGCATTTTATTTCTCCTCTGATGCTCAGGCGGTTCCCAGAGTCAGGGCTGAGACTCAAGAGTGTCTCCAGCCTGGAGCCCAGTTCCCTACCCACTGTAGTGTGCAGTCCTGCCTCCCTCCTCTCTAGTAGTCTAGGACAATTAGTAGGGGACCTTCGGATAAGATCTCACATAAAGGCAGGAAAGCAGGGGAGGAGAATTGTACTCAGCAAATGAGACGCTCCACTGATGCACGGAATGGGTTTGCCAACTGTTTGGTTGAGCTCACTTTCAAAGCCAGACTCAAAGAAGAAAAGAATAGACACATCCTGTTCATCCTTCTCCTTCCTCTTCAGCCAGTCTTGCCTGCATGTCAGCCCCACTGCCAGCTATGTAGCGCAACCATCAATCCTATTGAAAAGTTTCATATCTATTAGAGTTTCTTCTCTGGGCCAAATCATTCCAATTCACCAGCAATCTGTCTTGTTCTATGGTTTCTATCAGGATCTGTCTTAAGTGTGGCTGTTGTCCCCTGCACACTTCGACTGTGAGTATCCATTTTGAAACGTGCGCACACACAAACACACACACACACACACACACACACACACACACGCTACTCTAGATGTGATCTGCTTTGTGCTGGCACTCTTCTCTGTTCCTACGGTCAAGTTATTTCAGAACAGCTGAAACTTCAATGGCATTCTTCTGCATGACATCAGGCCTGTGTGTTATAGAAAGGCTGATTCTCAGTGGAACTTCCATTCCATCCAATTTCATTTTAGATCCAACAAGACTGCAATGGGAAGAAATTAGACAGAAGGAAGAATGTTTCAGGGGGGAAAGATTTTTCAAAACTAAAAGTGGTGTTCATTAGTGTTATTCATTTTTCATCTGACTTTTACAAAGAGAATGAATCTGCCTGGGTCCCACAGTATTGGGGACAGCCCTACTGACAGGCATGTGGCTGGGTTTGGTGACCTGTGGATATGTCCTTTACTCATAAGCAAGACTAAGATTGTATCAAACCATCATCATTTACAGCATGATAGTCCAACAAAGCAGAAAAAGAGATCACCTTGTAAGAGAAAAGAAAAGGCTCCCCAAATGAACAAACCTCATCAAGAATCCGCCTGGCTCGCCAGACTGCCTGGACCACAGCATGTTGCATTTTCTTTCTATTGTTCTGCTGTACCATCCACAAGACACAAGCTCATTTATCTTCTTGTGGTTTTATTTCCTCATGGGAGATTTACAAGGGGGTCCAAAAGACATACTTCCCAGCCATTCTTTCCTCTCCACCTGCTAGTCCTGGTTTCATAACATTATCCTTTTCAGTCTAAAACTGATAACATGAAAATGAAACTGCACACATAGAATTCCTTTTCTTTATGTTTTTTGCCCCGATTTTTCCTCAGTGAACCTTTTTCCCTCTCTTTCATCAGTGGGCTCAATCCCATAATTAGTTGCCTTGAACTATATGTTTTACTACAGCTAACCTAGTCTAAAACAGATTCACAACATCTTCTGGCTACAGAATACAGGTTGTAGCAGCTTCATCTGCCAGACAGGGGTCCTGGGAAAGTGGGGGTTTGGGGAGGGTGGGTGGTATTGCTTCAATGCAGGTAAGCTCTTAGGGCTCATATCAGGTGGCAGAGCATGGCCAGGAAGTACAAGTGACATCTTCCATATGAACCTACTCTTTCCAAAGAATACCTAAGAAGCAAACCTCCCAAGGCCTGCCAGGGTGGCTCCCCACAAGGAAGGATGTGACAACCAGCCTATCTCCAACACCTGCTTGGTGCTGTGCCTTACGGTCTCACCCCTGGAAATTTCTTCCTTCTTAAAACTAAATAATGGAATCTGCAAAATATGCAAAAGGCAAGGAAATAATACAATAGACATTAAAATTAAACAGATGTTAACATTTTGCACTTCATATCTCTCTCTTCAAAGAACATGAGCGTTCTGCAGAATCTCCACTCTTAATCTCTCTTTTCCCTAGAGATACCACTATCTTCCAAGGTAGCTCTCATTCCTAAGCATGATTTTTACGTTTTTGGTATATTATATAATATACTTGCTGTACATACCAATTTATAACTGGCTTGTCTAAACTCATCCTGTTTTGTTTATCACGATTTTCAGTGCTGGTACAGGCTGGTCTAGTTTATGTCCTTGAATTGCTCTATGGTATTCCATTTCATGAACAAACCATGGTTCAGTCACTGTCTGCTGATTAGATATGAATGCTAATAGTTTTTGTGCATTGGTATCATGTCCAATAATCTTAATGGAGTCTTAGTGTCTTTAATTGTTGGTCTGTGGATTATTACTATAATTTTTTTCTTTTTCAGAAACAGATCTCACTCTGTCAGAGTGCAGTAGAAGGATCACAGTTCACTGCAGCCTCAGACTCCTGAGCACTAGTGATCCTCCAACCTGCCTCAGCCTCCTGAGTAGCTGAGATTACAGGTGAGTGCTACCACACCTGGTTAAATTTTTTCAAACTCTTTTCTAGAGACATAGTCTCACTATGTTGCCCAGGCTGGTCTTGAACTCCTAGCCTCAAGTGATCCTCCCACATCAGTATCCCAAAATGCCATGATTACAAGCATAACTCCAGCTGATTATTTTTATTTTCTATGCAGAAAGTCATTTCATCTGTGATAATAACAGTCAGTCCTTCCTTCCTTCCTTCCTTCCTTTTCTTTGCATAAGTACCATCCTGAATAGAAGTGGTGATAGCAGGCATCCTAGACTTGTTTCTGCCTTTCAAGATAATAATTACTAGATCAGACTTTTAAGTAAGATTTTCTATAGATTTTTGGTGGGTACCCTCTGTCAAGTTAAAGAAATTCACTTCAATTCTTAGTATGTTAAGGTTTGTTGGGTTTTTTTTTTCTCAATCTAGAATGAGTATTGAATTTTTAAAATACTATATCTCTGATATGGTAATAGGTTATTACTCTAATTTATTAATGTGGTCAATTGTATTAATAATGTTTTAAACGAACTGTTCTTAAATTCCTGGAGTATATTCAACTTCATCAAATGCGGTTTTTAATGCATTGATGGATTTGGTTTACCAATATTTTATTTAGCCTATTTGCATCCATGAGATTGGTCCATAATTTGCCTGTCTTATAACTTACCCGATTTTGATATCGAGGTTGTATAGTTTTTCCTTTTTGATCTCTGAAGAGGTCTAGAGGTTTCAGGAATTGTTTCTCCCTTGAAGATTTGGCAGAATTCAAGGTAAAATTGAGTACAGTGTTTTGTTGGGGTTTTTTTAGCTTTGTAGGTAGCTTTTTAACTACTGATGCTGTTTCTATTATAATTTTAAAACTATTCTGGTAGTCTACTTATTTACTCTATCTTGTTAAGTTATATTTTGTCTAAGTTTTCAAATGTATTCACATAAAGTCAATTATAGTTGTGTCATGACTTTAAAATCTGTATTGTAAATGGAATTAATTCTCCATTTCTATTTTTATTGTTTTGTTTTTATGGATGCTTTTCTTCTATATTGCCTGAGGATTGTCTATTTTGTTACTTTCTTCTAAGAACTAGGGTTTGTTTGTTTTTCTCTTATTTATTAGATTTGCCCCAACCTTTATTATTTCCTTTTTTTACTTCCATTAGATTAACTCATGTTCTGTTTTAACTTGTTGATTTAGACTCTTCATGAATTTCGGCATTTTTAATCACTAACATACATCACTGGTGGAATAAAAGGGGATTCTGAGGAACACGTGAACTTTGTAAAAGTGTGCCTATTTATGTACTTAATAAAATGTAAAGTTTTTGGTTTTGGTATATGAAGAGTCCCTTGAAAACAGAGCAAACCAAGGATTATAAACAGGAACATGGGCTTGCACCAAAAAAAAGTTTAAAAAGCAGAACAAAAAAGGGTAGAGTGTTAAAAGAACAGAAGAGTGGGGAATGAGAACCAGGAGTGGGAATGTGCAAAGGGGTGGCGTATCTCCAAAGAAGACAGGCGCACGGCCTACACACATGAAAACATGCTCATCATTTTTAATCATCAAAGAAATGCAAATCAAAACCACTTTGAGATACCATCTAACTCCAGTAAGAGTAGCCCACATCACAAAATCCCAAAACTACAGATGTTGGTGTGGATGTGGAGAAAAGGGAACACTTCTCCACTGCTGGTGGGAGTGCAAGCTAATATGTTCCTTTTGGAAAGAAGTTTGGAGAACATTCAAAGATCTAAAAATCGACCTGCCGTTGCATCCTGCAATTCCTCTACTAGGAGTATACCCAAAAGACCAAAAATCACTTTGCAAAAAAGATATTTGCACCAGATTATTCATTGCAGCTCAATTCGTTATAGCCAAGTCATGGAAGAAGCCCAAGTGCCCATCGATCCATGAATGGATTAATAAATTGTGGTATATGTACACCATGGAACATATGCAGCCTTTAAAAAAGATGGAGACTTTACCTCTTTTATGTTTACATGGAGGGACCTGGAACATATTCTCCTGAGTAAAGTATCTCAAGAATGGAGGAAAAAGTATCCAATGTACTCGGTACTTCTATGAAATCAACTTATATTTACTCACTTTCTGATGAAAGATAGAACACAACTATAGCCCAGGATGAAGGAGAGAAATGGAGTGGGAAGGGAAGGGACGGGGGAGGTTTGATAGAGGGAGGGTAAAAGGCAGGACCACACCTTTGGAGCATATTGCAAGGGTACAAGTCAAATCTATCAAGTGTAGACCATAAATGTCTTAACACAATAATCAAGTAAATGAGGTGAAAGCTATATTAATTAGTTTGATATGAGCGTGTCAAATTGTATAAAAAATTCAACACATTGTACCCCACATATGCATAAATGTATTTATGACCTATGTGCATATGACTTAATAAAAAAAAAACACAAGAAAACACATTTAGAAATATAATATGTATCACACCCAACTTAATAGTCCATACTACTTATATTAGGGTAAGTAGTATATTAAAAGACAAAAGTCAATCAAATTTGCTTGTAATATCTGCAAGGAAATTACCATTTAAAACATCTGGAAAACTTTTCTTCAAAAAAGTCAATCAATTTAAGAAAAATAAAAATCATAGTAAATTTGGCTATTGCTCCATGTTTGGCTGGAAAAACTAAATTCTCTAATTTTGAGACACAAGATTCTACACATCTTAATCTCCCTATGATCTGGCCCCATGAGGATTGGTAGATTCTGGACAAATGCAGGTTCCAGTTGCACGAGAGTTATTATTAAAAACAGGTCTAATTCTCTGCCCTGTACTATACCACACCATGCCATAACCTCTGTATTGACTTGATATTAATATTGCAATACACTAATCAAAGGCAAATTAAGACAAATTTCACTTCCTGTAACCCAGTTTTACTGTATTATAAAACAGTTTGTAAATGCAGTGCACAATTTTAGTTAAATGGAAGTCAATACACTCTTCAACGCCTCTACCATATTTTTTAACTTCAAGTAACACACATTAACACTTCAAACTGATACCGAGAACACACGAGAGCCGGGAGTGGGGTGCCCAGCATCGGCGTACTGACTGCACAGCATCACATCTAAACTTTGAATTTTTCTTTTGGGCCAGATCACCTGCTGGTCGCTTGAGTTCCGGATAACAGGGAGTTCACCGTATCTATACCCTGAGCAAAAATTGTTAATCATTCCAATCTTCCTTGTGCTATTACCTTCTTATCTGCTTGATCTATGGGTTTTCAGAAAGGTACGCTTAAATGTATTTGCCAATCATTTCTTTTAACGTTGGCAATAGTTGCATTGTACAGTTTCTGTTTGAGTTGTTAGATGCAATTCAGCTCAGAATTATCATATGTTACTCATGAATTTTATTCCTTTAATAATTAAAGAATGATTCTTTATGGCCAAAAATGTTTTTCTCTTCGGTTTTTTTTTGGGGGGGGGTGTCAGGGGGCTGGTAGTAATAGGGCCACCCTGAATTTCTCTTAGTTATTAATTCCTACGTGTGTTTTCCTTCCCTTTATTTTCGCCTTGCTCTCTCATTAGGTTAGTATGCCTTCCACCACATCAAGCTACTCTTTGCCTGGTTCATTCTCTCCCACCAATGTCTTTCACAGTCTTGGGTTCTGTAATGAAAGTGCATCCATGACATGTATGTCCAAATATCCAGATCAAAACTTGAAGCTTTAAAAGAATTTGGATGCTTATGAAAGCAAGTGAGAGCCCCCTTGTCTGCCTCTGGAGTCAGGGGATTGGGCAGCGTGAGCTCCGCCGACACCTGCCAGCCTGGGGAGAGCATGTACAGTGGTGTCATCAGACAGCTGAGGTCAGGCTGAGGAAGATGCTGGCTCTAAAGCCTGAGCACACTCAGTTCTGCCTCGTGATATTTATAGCTCCATGTAGGTGGGGATGATGCTCCTTGGAACAGAGAAAGAAGGTCTCAGTCCCAGGGAACCAATGTAAACTGCTGTGTGACCAATGAAGTGCCTCCTTCTAGAGGATGCTTGATAGGGTGCCCTCCCCGTCTCAGGTCCTGACCATGGTGATGGAGATGGAGGCAGAGGATGGAGGCAACAAGAGGCCTGACCCCAAGCCATACTGAAGTTAGAGAACTACTCACAAAACAGTCTATAAGTTCTGCTCCCACGCATCACTTTTCATTTCATGGGCAGGCAGGAGTATTTTTCTTTGCTTTTTCCAAAACATCCAGGCAACACCAAGGGCTCTGAGTTCTCCAGGCAAACCTTACTACATTCCTGTTTCAGAACCATAAATGAAAAAAAGAAAAAACCATAGTCCACAGGACAGGAAAGGAGCAAAGGTAGGGAGTAACATGGCCGTCAGTGGGAGGAGGGAACAGTGGCTCAGCTCCTAGGGAAGAGCTTGGCCAGCCAGGGGCCTGTGGGTCTCAGGAGAAAATTATCCCCGGAAAGCATTCCTGGGAAAGGGATGTCTGTATAGAGAGGGGGTACCACAGTTCTAGTCCTGGATCTACCATTTTTAAAAATAAATTGGGGCCTCTGTTTCTTCATTTGTCAAATGAGAGGAGTAGACCAAATCAGATTTTCCAAACTTCATTGATTTAGAATCACGTTAACTTTTTTTTGACATATCCATGTGCCAACTCTAATATTATTGAATTTTTTCCCTTCAAATTGCCTTTGTTTTACTTACTCCTTCCCTTGTCTTAATCAATACCATTTGTGGGCTAATGGGCTTGCGGCAGTAGTTGTATATTTCTTTCTAAGCCACATTTAATTAAACACACAAGTAGCACAGCAGATCCTGAATAGCATTGTCTCCTTCAACGTCATTTCCTTATAACATTGACGAGGAAAAAAAAAATTGCTTCCGGACTGGAGTTACCTTCTGGGTGGAGCTGGCCTGCTCTCCCCAGGTCTGTGCGGGTTTACCCAGGTACTCCGGCTGGCTCCCACACCCCAAAGTGGTGCACATGAGTGAACTGGTGTGTCTGCGTGGTCCCAGTGTGCTCAAATGTGGGTATGGATGTGAGTGTGCCCTGTGATGGGGCAGCCCTGGTGACTGTCTGTGTCCTGAGCTACAAGGAGAATCTCCAGCCACCTGCCACCCTGACCAGGAATAACTGGGTAAGCAGCTATCTGACTTCCTTTTATTAATCTTTCTGAAATGTATGTATAGTTCACATTTATTCCAATGTTTACAAATAGAAGTGTTTGGGGGTTTATTTAGAATTTGGTGATATTTTTGTGAGTAGAAATATGCTAGAGGAACTCCACTCTTGTTTATATTAATTGACCCTACAGTCAAATTGGTTTTGTTCTACATCGTTTTGCCTACAGTCTCAGTTTCCAAGAACTGATGGACAATGTTAAGTGAGGGCTCGCTGTAACCCCTGGGGTCCCCTTGCATACCACCAGTGACACAACACACCACGCATGGACGTTGTTGGATGATCTCTAAGCCCTTTCCTGTTCTAAAGAGTCTACATTTCCATGAAATAAGCTTTGACCTGTATCCCTAAGGCCCCGCAGAAAGCAGGCGGGGAAACTAGAGGAACACTGAGCGGTGGAGCCCAGCAGCCAGCTCGTCCTTGGCTTCTCCAGTTCATGACTTGTGTCTGCTCCCTGGGAACTCTGCAAGAAAAAGGCTCTGGGTTGCTAAAAGCACAGTGTGGGAGGCCCAAACCTTACACCTGCAGTTCCAAACCAGGCTTCTGGACAGCTCCCCCAAACTGAACATCAAACCATAACGAAGATAAGCTGGGACTTTGGAGAGTTTGGGTTGTTTAACACGTGGGCTTGGAGGCAACATTAATCACTGTCAGATTATATGCTACTGCTTGTCCCCTTCCACCCCAACTGGCACGAATCCTAGACTTTTTTTGATGTTGATATTAAACTAATTAAAAGTTTGCATCTTACTCTTCTCTTGCTTCATGCAGCAGAAATGTCGCCTCACCTTCCGAGAAGTGCTTTTTTTTCCTGTGGGCCTTTCATAGGTGGCTCACACCTAGGTATATCACTCTGTGCAAACGAGGCTTTTTGAGAACAATGATTAATTACTCAGAAAGAGGATTCATAAAGCTATGATAATATCTATAAATTCACCCAAGCTTCTTTTATAGTTCTTTAGAATTCTTCCTGGTGTGGACTACTTGGATCTCCCATTAGGTAAGGGGGCAAATGAGAACACACATCTGGCACAGAGAAAGGACTGGCCTAGAATCAGGGTGTCTAGGGTAGAACCAGAATTTGGGGTTCGTGTGACTTTGGAAAGGTCATCTGTCTTCATGCTCCTAAATCTTTATGATCCTATAAACTAGAACAAATAACCTATGCTTCAGCAACCCCTGGGTGTGCTGAGGTTTTGTTTTATTTTCTGCTTCTTAAATACTGTTTGAACACAGGCCCCTGATTCTGAGGTTGAAAGAAAGGGAGACCAAGATTCTATAGAACTCAGAAGTCACAGGGTGACAGTGACAAGGGTGTAAGTAAGGCAGGTTCAAGTCTCAGATCATCATGGAACCATCAGGCTTTGAGTGCAGTTGATTGGAGAGATGCTTCTGACCACAGAGTCAGGAGGGAGTCTGTAGCACTTATTGTCCAAACTGGGACACTTTTGATGGCAAAAGCAGCCACTATGAATAATTGTGCCTGCCCTGGCAAACCAAGATGGGTGATCCTTCTATTCATAAGCTAAAACAATAGTTGGAGGCATTTTTCCTTCATATTTTTGAACTTCAGAGTTTCATAGAAATGTTAGAAAATCCATGTTGGACAGGCCTGTGTGTCCTGTAGAAATGAAAGGATTGGGACTCAGAGTCTATGGGGACCCACTGCCTTTAACTCCTCAGTCTTAAGCATGTGACCTTACAAAATGCCATCCAACTTGAAGGCCCTAGGAACCCAACAACCCTCTCAAAGGTCCTGAGTGGAGGTCCTGAAAGTATCACACCGGCGTCACTTAAACGAGTAAACCATAAGATTCTACCATATGAAGTCCCAATTTCACATTTTCCCAATGGTGAGGACAGAACTGCCAGCATCAACGGTGGCTTTACAATGTGGGACTGAGAATCCAGCTTCTAGACTGGAGAAGTGCCCAGGAGAACGCATCAGCACACTTTTAAAGCAGTTCTGAGTTGTCCACAAGGTGCTTATTACAGCCTGTGTCTGTAAGGGAGATCACAGAGGACCTTACAGCCAACTCCCCTGAAATACACAAAAATCTCAGGAAATGTGGGCCAGGGACACTGCTATGAGTTCACCAAACCCAGCATGTTTTCTGTCTTGGGCAATTCGTGTGCAATCTTACTTGCAGCAGATGGGGCCATGTGACTGATTGTGGCCAATGGAATGTGGTCAAGAATAATTTACATTACTTCTAGGACTAACCCCTTCTCAACCACAAGCAGGGGCAGGGGAACTGTGGGGCTAGGCAGGGCCTGGATCCCTGAATGACTACATGGAACAGAGTCCCCTCCACGCCTTCTTTTTACCAACTCACATGTAACTGTCATGTGAGCAAGAAGCATCCTGTATTGTGTGAAGCCCCTGAGATTTTTTAGATTGCTTGGTACAACTCTATCCTAAACAACACAAAATGAAAGTAATTTTTCAAATTAGCCTGAGCAACAGCAATGAAGAGGGCCTCCTAATGTCAAATGAAAGTAGTGTGGGGGTCGCTCACATTCTGGAATTTCGGGCTCACTGTGCTTCTTCGTGCACAGGTGTGGCACAGGGCAAGGAAACTTGTGACCCACTTTCACGCCCACTCCCCTGGAAGAATTTAAGGATTTTCAAACCCTCTCTACTTTTCTTAGCTCTGTCAAGTACAATGATTAATGCCTCCCAAACCATAGAGTCTAGGCTGGGAGTCATCCTCATCAGTTCCTCATCCCTGACCCAGGCACGGGGCTGCCCCCGACCCCACCCCCGCCATACCAAAGCATTTCACTGGGTGGTCTGCTTATCAGATTGTACTGTTTTCAATCCTCCAGTGAGGAAGTGCTGCCACGTGTCTAATGTAAATGTCTCTTTTGACAGAGGAAGCCCTTTCATACCTAGAAGTTCTCAAGGAGAATGCACTCAACCTCTCACCTCCACACATCTGCAGCCATCCATGGCAGTGTCCCAAGCTGCCCTGTCCTCTCCTCCCTCTAACCGTGTACCTGGGTGAACAGCAGCTGACACCCTTTGGCGCAGGCACAGAGGGCCCCAGCCAGGCAGCCTCGGAGCTTTTAGTTACAGCCGTTTCCTTGGACATTACTTCACTCGTCCAGATGGTGAGCTGGGTAAACAAGAAGTCCCTGTTCTCCATCAGCATGTCAGCAAGCGCCTCGCTCTGGCGCATCTGCCGAGCTGAGGGTATAATCTCCGTTTACAGTTTGGCCCTCCTCAGCATGCCAGAAATGCACCCTTGTATAAACACTCAGAGCACTTCCTCCAGGGAAGACGCTCAGAGGGAAGAGAGAACACCTTGATGCCCGTGCCCTGTGTCCTCCAGCACTGTCCCCACCCACCCCAGCCCACCAGCAGCCAAAGGCCCTCACATTCAGGGTGACATGTATCTGATTCAGATGTCAATTTTTCTGAATCTGTATTCCACTGCTTTCATACCTCTCATCTTCCCCACTTACTAGCTTTGTGACCATAAGCAGATCAATTAACCACTCTGAGCATCAGTTTTCTCAAATGAATAGTCTCACCTATCTCACAAGGTGCTCCCTTTGCCTCTAGGACTTGGAAAAATGTCTTATACCATGCCTGATGCATGCCAGGGTCTCTCTACAAAGTGTCAATTCCTTTCCTCATCCCTGGCCCACCTTCCTGCAATCCCCTAACTGACATTTTCTCTTGTCCCAACAAGAAATGTGTAAGGGCCCAAGGGTTGGGGCAGTCTCTTGCCTCAGCGTCAGGTCTGCTGGGAGCCCTGTTCTCACCTTTTTGGTGCTGAGCACCCTCTCCTAGCTGCTGGTCCTAAGCACGTCACTGGCCAGCTCTTGAAGCTCCAGTGACCCCTTACTTTTTAACCTTTGTCTTGCAGGCCAAGGCTCGTGGTCAGCTGCCTGCTCCTGCCACTGACACTGCCCTTCCACCAGCTGGCCTTGTTCTCCGCTTCGTACCTGACTGGCGCCCCTTCTCTTTTGTTGTTCATAATCTCTGCATCTGGGCTTCCAGTGTATGTCAGATGAATTATTGAATAAATGACTGAACATGTGAGCCAATGAATATAAGCACTGTGGAAATGGAAAAGTGATGTGTAATCTCCTAGAAGACGCAAATGGCCTGGAATCCTCATACTTCATTCATCACCATAAGGCATTGGTGTTCACTATTAAAAATACTCTATGATGGGCGGTGCCTGTGGCTCCAGGTATAGGGCACCAGCCCCACATACCACAGGTGGCATGTTCAAACCTGGCCCCGGCAAAAAAAAAAAAAAAAAAAAAAAAAAAAAATATATATATATATATATATATATATATATATATACACACTCTATGACATTATTTTTCTAGTTCTGGTAGGAAGTTATGGCTGACACATATGTGTCTTAGCAGTCAGAGGAGAATTTTGGTACCCCTTTTATCCTGAAGTGTCACCAAACACAGATAAAATGTTGTGCTCCTAAACAGAGCCTGCACAAACACAGGCCTGAGAGCCAAGATACCACTTCCTACCCCTCGTTCAACTCCTGAGTCACCAAGTTAGCTGCAGCCTGGGCAAGCTACTTCTGTTTTGTTTTGTTTTTTAATGTTTTAAAACTTTTGTCTCTTTCATCTTTCCTCCTTCATGAGAGGGGACCACTTCCAACTCTCTTTGCTCTAAACTTTCTCTTTGCTTTTCCTGAATAAAATCCCTCTTTGTTACCCTGAAAAAAAGTTTTTAAAAATGTTTATTATTGTAGATACACAATAGTTACATATATTTATGGGATACATGTGATGTTTTGATGCATAGGATGCATCCTATTGGACATAGGATGGTCCAATCAGGCCGGTGCAGTGGGTCACACCTGTAATCCTCACGTTCTGAGAGGCAAAGATGGGTGGATTGCCTTGCTCAGAAGTTCAAAACCAGCCTGAGCAAGAGTGAGACTCTGTCTCTAAAAATAGCCAGGTGTTGCGGCAGACACCTGTAGTCCCAGCTACTTGGGAGGCTGAGGCAAGAGGATTGTTTGAGTCCAAGAGTTTGAGGTTGGTATGAGCTATGATGCCACAGCACTCTACCAAGGGTGACAAAATTAGGTTGTCTCAAAAATAAATTAATTAATTAATTAATGAAAAGAATGGCCCAATCAAAGTAATTGAGGTATCCATCACCTCAAAAATTTGTCATTTCTTTGTGGTAAGAGCATTTCAATTCCACTTGTTTAGCTATTTTAAAATATGCAATAAATTACCGTCAACTGTAGTTGTCCTCCTATGACACGGATCCTAGATCTCCTTTCTTCCAGCGGCACGTCTGTGCTCATTCACCCTCCCTGCTGTATCCCCACCTTCCCTGTCTCTTGTAATCATCATTCTACTCTCTATCTCCTTGAGTTCATTTCTTAAAAAAATTTTACCTCCTCCATATGAACGTGAACATGCTAACTCTGTCTTTGCAGTGCGGGGCAGGTCACTTTGCTGCCCTGTCTGCTGTCCGGGGGCTCCCTCTGTGTCTGCATGAATGCAGGCTCAGCAGTGTCGCTGGGCTGCACATGGGGTTGTGTGGAAGCCATCTTGTGCAGGCTTGCTGGAACTAATTGTTAAATTTGCAGGTTCAGCAAATTGAACCGTGGACATCATCTTGGTAGCTTGAGATTGACCACACTGGGAGTGTTCACTATGGGGATTTGCAAATGCTTCCCATCAGGGCTTCTCCCCCAAGATGGTCAGTTGTTAAACATTTACCACCACGCTACTGGTTTCATGGGCATGTTTCCTCACCTGAGTGCTTTCCAAAGCTAAAATGGCACAGAACCTATATGTGAGCCTGAAATTTCTCCTCTGCAAAAAGGAAGGACTCTCCACTGCTTTCCCACTCCTGGGCTTCAAGGCTGCTGAAGAGAGTAGAAAAGAGGTCCCCCTGGCACTGCAGCATGGAGGTATGGATGAGGTGGCACATCCAGATCTTAATCCCAGCAGTTACCTTCCTAAAATCCAAACTCGATCTTGCCAATTCTCTGCTCCAAAACCTTCAATGGCTCCCTATTTCCCCCAGGCCACAGTTAAACCCTAATCTCCCTATTACCTTATCCTACCCCCCTCTCTAGTCCCTCTCCTTCCACTCTTTCTCCCACCATATCCTGCCCTGTCACACCTCACTGTTTTCCACACAAGCTATGTGGACAGCTCTGGTGATTGTCTACACTCTATCCGTGCCCCCGTTTGGGGTAAGAGCACTTTAACTTTTCCTGGGGTTGGGGGGGAATTGAGCCCATTATCTGGATCAAAATCCAGAATGCATGAAGGGCAACTAGGCATTCAAAACATGGTAGAAGACATTGCTTCAGGACTGGGTATGGAGGCAGCTCAACGGCATCGCTCACCTGCTATGTGACCTCAGCAGAGTTACTTAACCTCCCCGAGACTCAAATTCTTTATCTGCAAAATGGAAACACTAGCAGTGCCTCCTTCATGGGCTGCTATGAGGGTCAATGAGTTATTGCACGTCAAGGGCTCGGCACAGGGCCCAGTACAGAGTTAGCATTTAGTGAACAGTGGCCGTTTTTCTTTCACCATCGCCGTCATTCCTGGCCTCGGATCACCATCCCCACCACTATCCTGCACGTGACATCTGTCTGGTTACACACCTCTTCAGGTTCTTCGGCTCTCAGACAGAATCTCTCCACACCAGGAGAGCCTCGGGGTAGTAAGACAGTGATCTTCAGCCTGCTGAAGGGAGACTTTGAAGGCCCCATTAACAGCTCTGATTTCCCAAGTCTCTTGGGAAAACCCTATACTATGGTCTGGTAAATAAACTAGTAACCATGAAAGAAAATTAACATTTGAAACCTACACAGGCAGAAGGATTGTATACACAGGACACATGGTCGGGGCTCCCAGGCTGAACAGCTCAGTACCAGCTCAGCCGAGTTCTTTGCTGAAAGCAAATCCTCCTGGGAGCAGTGCACCTTCCCACTGGGGGTTCAGCGTCCAGGGCGACCCCTCTCCAGGGCTTGCCAAGGCAGCGGAGCCTCCCTGGGAGAGATGACCCAGGACCAGCAAACGTGTTGTGAGACTTAGAAAGTGCTACCCACATTCCAATGTGGTACCTACCATTGCAACCTTCAACAATCCCTTCTGCAAGCCTGGAGCAGGACACCCCAGCTTGCCGGCTCCCTCCCCACTATGGTTCATCCCAAATTATCACCTTGAGACCCAAGACTGGGCTGATCATAGGTTCAGACTCATCTGCCAAACCTGGAAGCCACTGGGAAGAGTCTAACAAAGCGGACAATTTGTAGGAGACCCTGCTGAGAATAATCTGATTCTTGAGACTGGGAGCAAGACCTGGTCCTGCCTTTGTCCCTCAGATCACCATCCCTGTGAACCTGGGCCTGGTAGTTGCTTGGTGGGGACTGGGGCGAGGACATGGAACCACAGGCAGGGAAGAGTGGAAATCTGCTGTCTCCCTCAGGGTGACTCAGGAAGCTGACCAGAAGCTGATGTAGGACCAGTGAATAATCATGAGAAGCTTCCTCTTTTTTTTTTTTTTTTTTTTTTTTTTGAGACCGAGTCTCAATATGTCACCCTCGGTAGAGTAT
>CAUYPK010133338.1:0-34475 GCA_963574355.1 Loris lydekkerianus
GACTTTACATCCTTCGTATTAACCTGGATGGAAGTGGAAGACATTATTCTTAGTAAAGCATCACAAGAATGGAGAAGCATGAATCCTATGTACTCAATTTTGATATGAGGACAATTAATGACAATTAAGGTCATGGGGGGAAGGAAAAGCAGCGAGAGGGAAGGAGGGAAAGGGGTGGGGCCTTGGTGTATGCCACACCTTCTGGGGGCAAGACATGATTGCAAGAGGGACTTTACCTAACAAATGCAATCAGTGTAAACTGGCTTATTATTCCCTCAATGAATCCCCAACGATAAAAAAAAAAAGAAAAACAAAAAAGAAACTTACTTTATTATATATATAGAGAGAGACAGATAGATAATTATTATTTTGAGATAGAGTCTCACTCTGTTACCCTGGGTTATAGTGCCCTGATGTCATAGCTTACAGCAACCTCAACTCTTGGGCTCAAGAAGTCCTCTCACCTCAACTTCCCCAGTAGCTAGAACAATAGGCACCCGGCACAGTGCCCAGCTAGTTTTTTTCTTTCTTATTTTTTTTTTTTTTTTTTAGTAGAGACAGGGTCTCACTCTTGCTCAAGAAAGAGTCTTGCAGGTCTAGAACTCCTGAGCTCAAGGGATCCACCCACCTCAGCCTCCCAGAGTGCTAGGATTACAGGCATAAGCCACCATGCCCAGCCACAAGAAACTCACTTTAAATATAAAGACTTAGATTAAAATTAAAGAATGAAGACAGATATACTATGTAAACACTAATCAAAATAAAATTAATCATATTAATTTCAGACAAAGCAGACTTTGGGACAAGAAAGATTATTCAGGATAAAGAAGGCATTACATAATGATAAAATAGTAAATTCTCCAAAACACATGCCATCCTTAACATGCATGTACCTAACAGCAGAGCATAAAAATCTATGAAAGAAAACTAGTAAACCTGATAGGAGAAACAGAAAAAATCCACAAGTTAGAGATGTAAATACCCCTCTTTCAGTAAGTGATAGACCAGACAGAAAAGTAGCAAGAATATACCTCACCTAAACAGTACTACCTACCAACTTGACCTAATGGAATTTATAGAACACTCCACTTAACAGCAACAGAAGACATTCTGCTTAAGTGAATATGGAACATTCATCAAAATAGATTACAGTTGGGGTGATAAAACACATTCAACGCACGTAAAGTTATAAAAATCATACAAAATGTATTCTCAAACTGAAACTAGAAATCAGTAACAGAGTGATAGCTGCAAAGTTTCCAGATATTTGAAAATTAAATAACACACTTCTAAGTAACCCATAGGTCAATGAAAAAGTATAGAAATTAAAACACATTTTGAACTAAACAAAAATTAAACAGGAGGATTTCTTGAGGTCAGGAGTTCAAAACCAGCCTGAGCATGAGTGAGACCCTGTCTCTACAAAAAATAGAAAAAATCAGCCAGGCATGGTGGTGGGTGCTTGTAGTCCCAGCTACTTAGAAGGCTGAGGCAGGAGGATCCCTTGAGTCCAGGAGCAGCGAGCTATGATGACGCCACTGCACACTACACAAGGCAACAGAGTGAAATTCCGTCTCAAAAAAAAAAAAAAAAAATTAAAGTCCATTTTATCAAATATTAGGGGATGAAGTGAAATCACTGCTTACAGGGAAAATCATGGTATTAAATGCATGTAATAGAAGTGAAGAAAGGTCTAAAATCAATAACCTAAGTCCCACTTTAGGAAACAAACAACTCTATGTCCATTCATTTGATAACTAAGATAATTCTACCAGATATTTGGGGAAGACATGATACCGACATCCTATAATCTCCCTGAGAAAATAGAAGAGAATGAAACACTTCCCAACTCATTTTATGAGGCCAACATTACCCTAATACCAGATGTGGACAAAAATGTTACAAGAAAAAAAAACTACAGATAACCTCTCATGAACATTGATGCAAAAATGCTTAACAAAATGCGTATTAGAGAAGTGAGGCAGTACCGGACGCGGAGGTCAGCGTGGCTGGGGCGAGCGGGAGGGAGCCCAGGTGGCTTCTGTGGCATAGCTATGAGCATGAAACCGGCGGGCGGCGGGGTGTGAGCCAGGGGGCGTCAGAGGCGCACTAACCGTCCTCGCCCGCCCAGCCCCGCCCCCGCTAGCCCCGCCCCTCCGCTAGCTCCGCCCCCAGTCCTCCGCCCCGCCCCTCAGAGACAGGATGACGAACAAGACCCGGTATTATGACGTCCTGGGGGTGAAGCCCAGCGCCTCCTTGGAGATCAGTAAACCCTGTAGGAAGCTGGCACTCAAGTACCACCCGGACAAGAACCTGGATGAAGGTGAGAAAGTTCAAACTCCTATCTCAGGCATATGAAGTGTTTCCGATCTAAAGAAAAGAACATTTAAGACCAGGGCAGGCAACAGGCAATTAAAGAAGGAGGTGCAGGTGGCCCCAACATATCTTCAACCATGGATGTATTCGACATGTTCTTTGGTGCTGGAGCACAGATGCCCAGAGAGCGAAGAGGCAAGAATGTTGTACATCAGTTGTCCGTAACTCTCGAAGACTTGTATAATGGAGTTACAAAGAAATTGGCCCTCCAGAAAAACGTGATCTGTGAGAAATGTGAAGGCATTGGTGGGAAGAAGGGATCGATAGAAAAGTGCCCGATATGCAAGGGGCGAGGGATGCAAACCCACATCCAGCCAATCGGGCCAGGCATGGTGCAGCAGATCCAAACTGTGTGTAGTGAGTGCAAAGGGCTGGGAGAGCGCATCAACCCCAAGGACCGCTGTGAGAGCTGCAATGGCACCAAAGTGGTCCGTGAGAAGAAGATTATTGAGGTACATGTTGAAAAAGGCATGAAAGATGGGCGAAAGATAGTGTTTCATGGAGAAGGAGATCAGGACCCCGATCTGGAGCCTGGTGATGTCATAATTGTGCTTGATCAGAAGGAACATAATGTCTTTCAGAGACAAGGCCATGACCTAATCATGAAAATGAAAATTCAGCTTTCTGAAGCTCTTTGTGGCTTCAAGAAGACAATAAAAACCCTGGATGATCGAAATCTTGTTATTACATCCAAATCAGGTGAGGTGATAAAGCCCGGGGACCTGAAATCTGTGCAAAACGAAGGAATGCCCATTTTCAAAACACCCCTGGAAAAAGGCAACCTGATCATACATTTTGTAGTCATCTTTCCTGAAAAACCCTGGCTTTCTGAAGAAAAGCTTCCTCAATTGGAAGCTTTACTCCCTCCTCGACAGAAAGTGACGATTACAGATGACATGGATCAGGTGGAGTTGAAGGAGTTTAACCCCAGTGAAGATAACTGGCGCCAGCATGGGGAGGCCTACGAGGAGGACGATGACGTGCCCCAGGCCGGAGTGCAGTGCCAGATGGCGTGACACGGCACAGTGCAGCACAGCCAGCCAGACTAGCACATGATGAATGTGAAGTTGGCACAATAAAAATGGCATCGCTTTAATGGCCTCGTGTCTGGGGTGTTCTGTGTAATGCGTTCAGCGTTCAATTGCTGAGTGTCTTTTCAGTTTTTCTTTTGGTTGTAACTAAATTATAGATTAATTTATATTTAAATGTTTTAAGTGTGAACCACCTCTAGTCTGCATATGGAATCTGTTCATTTACATGTTCAAGATATGCTTTTGAGATGCCAGGGACCACACTTACACTTTGTGCTTCTTCTGGCTTTGCCATAATTCAGTTCCACCAGTAAAATGTATCCCAGATAGCAGCAATTAGCCCCCTAGAAGACCCCGAGGCACATAGTGGTCGTCTTGGCCCATCTCTAGGTCTGTGGTTTCTTTTCCCTCCCTCCTCAGAGTTACTAGGGTGTAATCTCAGGGCTGCTAATGGGACATTTCTGAATCTAGAATCTAGACGGTCCTCTTAAAGAATGAAAGCACATCTTTGCCTTAGACATGGTTTCAAGTGCCTAGTTAGCACCCCCCCAGTTGCAGGGTCACTTAGTCCCTACTGTTCTATGCCCTTCTGTGACTGGAATGAGGTGTGTGTCTGATCATCTCTCTTGGAAGTCTTCCAAGCCCTGTGGTGAGGATAAACCAAAGTTTATTAAAATATGGTAGTTCAGATGGAGACTTTACCTATTTTATATTTACCTGGATGGAGCTGGATCATATTCTTCTCAGTAAAGTATCTCAAGAATGGGAAAAAAAGGGTGGCACCTGTGGGTCAGTGCGTAGGGCACCGGCCCCATATACTGAGAGTGGCGGGTTCAAATTCGACCCCAGCCAAACTGCAACAAAAAAATAGCTGGGTGTTGTGGCAGGCATCTGTAGTCCCAGCTACTGGAGAGGCTGAGCCAAGAGAATAGCTTAAGCCCAAGAGTTGGAAGTTGCTATGAGATGTGATGCCATGGCACTCTACTGAGGATGACAAAGTGAGACTTTGTCTCTTAAAAAAAAAAAAAAAAAAAAAAAAGAATGGGAAAAAATATCCAATGTACTCAATACTATTATGAAATCAATATATAATCACCCACACTTTCATATGAAAGATATAACACAATTATAGCCCAGAAAGGAGAGAAAAGGAGAGTGAGGGGAGGGGAGATGGGTGGACAGGTGGCGGGAGGGTAATTGGTGGGACCTCACCTACTGTGCATATTGCAAGAGTACATGTCAAATATATTAATAGTACAGTATAAATGTCTAAACAACAATTAAATAAGTGAGGTAAACGCCATGGTAACCAGTTTGATGTAAACATTCCAATGGTATATAAAATCAGCATATTGTACCCCATAAATGCAGTAATGTACACAGTTATGATCTAATAAAAAAAATGCTGATTCAACTGTTTATATATATATATATATATATATATATATATATATATATATATATATATATATATATAATATAGTCTCTAACAGAATAAAGCCAGGCACAGTGGCTAACACCTGTAATCCCAGCTGTCTGGGAGGCCAAAGAGGGTAGAATGCCTAAGCTCACGGGTTCAAGACCAGCCTGAGCTAGAGGGAGACCCCCTTCTCTAAAAATAGCCAGATGTTGTGGTGGGCGCCTGTAGTCCCAGCTACTCGTGAGGCTGAGGCAAGAGGATCACTTGTGCCTAAGAGTTTGAGGTTGCTGTGAGCTATGATGCCACAGCACTCTACTGAGGGTGACAAAGTGGGACTCTGTCTCAAAAAAGAAAAAAATTCCAATAATATACAAAAAGAATAATAAAGCAAGACCAAGTGGGGCTCATCCCAAGAATGCAAGACAGGTTCATTATTTATAAATAATCAAGGTAATTTATCACATTAACAGACTAAATAGAAACCATATGATCCTATTAATAGATGGAGAAATAAGCATTGACAAAATCCAACATCCATTCATGACAAAAAAAAAAAAAAAAAAAAAAAAAACAAGGCCAGGCACAGTGGCTCATGCCTGTAATTCTAGCACTCAGGAAGGTCGAGGCAGGTGGAACGCCTGAGCTCACGAGTTTGAGACCAATCTGAGCCAGAGCAAGACCCAGTCTGTAAAAAATAGCCAAGGGTTGTGGCAGGCACTTGTAGTCCCAGCTATTTGGGAGGTTGACACAAGAGACTTGCTTGAACCTAAGAGTTTGAGGTTGCTGTTGAGCTAAGATGCCACAGCACTCTATCTAGAACAAGAAAGTCAAACTCTGTCTCTAAATAAATTAATTAATTAAATACTCAACAAACTAGGAATAGAGGCGAACTTCCTCAACTTGATAAAGCACATCAATTTAAAAAAAACCCTGGGGCGGCACCTGTGGCTCAAAGGAGTAAGGCGCCGGCCCCATATACCGGAGGTTGTGGGTTCAAACCCGGGCCCGGCCCCCTCCCCTCCAAAAAAAAACTGCAAAAACAAAACAAAATAAACCCTACAACTAACATAATACTTAAGAAAAAGTTGGAGCTTTCCCACTAAGTTCAGAAACAAGGCAAGAATGTCCCCTCCTACCACTACTTTCCAACATAGTATTGGAGGTCCTAGCTAATTTAGTAAGACAAGAAAAGGAAATAAAGTATATATAAATTGAAAAGAAAGAAATAAAATAGTCTTTGCAGATGACACAATTGTCTATGTGGATAATCTGTAAAAATTGACAAAGCTACTGGAATTGATAAATGATTATAGAAACATTGCAGGATACAAAATTAATATTTAAAAAAAAAATTTCCCATATACCAACAATAAACAAGTGGAATTTGGAACTAAAAACATGTTATTCATCCTTTTGTACTTCTTAAATCTGATGACTGGGTGTTCATGCACATGCATGAGATGTACCTCCCTCAAACTTTGTTACAACATTGGCACATTACCCATCTGACATGGAAAAAAAAAAACTCCCACATTATCAAAGAGCATGATTGCTGGATTGTATATTGGGAATATGTTTGGTTTGGTAAGAAACTACAAAACTCTCTTTCAAAGTGGATGTACCATTTTTATTCCCATCTACAATGAATGAGAGCTCCTCTTTCTCCACATCCTCATCAGCATTTGATGTTGTCAATGTTTTAAACTTTGACCATTCTAATAGGTGTATAGTGTTATCTTATTGCTTTTTAATTTGCAAGTCTCTAATGACCTATGATATTGCACATCTGTTAATATGCAAATTTACATTAGCACTCCCCCAAAATAAAATACTTAGGTATAAATATACAAAATATGTACAAGTTCTATATAAGGAAAACTACAAAACTCTAAAGATATCAAATAAGATCTAAATAAATGGAGACATAGTCCATGTTCATATATGAGAAAGATTCAATAATATCAAGATGTCAGTTCTTTCCAACTTGATCTATAGCTTGAATACAAAACCAATGAACAGACCAGGCATGGTGGCTCACGCCTGTAATCCTAGCACTCTGGGAGACTGAAGTGGGTGGATTGCCTGAGCTCACAGCCTTGAGACCTGCCTGAGCCAGAGCGAGACTTCCTCTCTAAAAATAGCCAGGCATTGTGGCAGGAGCCTATAGTCCCAGCTACTTGGGAGGCTCAGGCAAGAAAATCACTTAAGCCCAGGAGTTTGAGGTTGCTGTGAGCTATGACCCCACAGCACTTTACCAAGGGTGACAAAGTGAGACTGTCTCAACCAAACAAACACTTAAACAACAATCCCCCTGAACATTTCAGCCAGGTATTTTGGAAATTTGTGGATATTAACAAATTCTAAGGTTTAAGCTGGGTGCGGTGGCTCAAGTGTGTAATCTTATCACTCCAGAAGACTGAGGCAAATAGATTGCTTGAGCTCAGGAGTTAGAGACCAACCTAAGCAAGATCGATTGAGACCTCGTCTCTACTAAAAATAGGAAAACTTAGGCAAGAGAATCGATCCAGCCGAAGAGTTGAAGGTTGCTGTGAGCTATGACACCACAGCACTCTACCCAGGGCTACAGCCTGAGACTCTTTCTCAAAAAACAAATAAATAAATACATAAAGTTTATATAGAGAAGCAAAAGACCCAGAATAGCCAACTCAATATTGAAAGAGAAGAACAAAGTCAGAGGTTAACAATAGCCAACTTCGGCTCGGCATCTGTGGCTCAAGCAGCTAAAGCACCAGCTACATACACCAAGAGCTTGCGGGTTCAAATCCAGCCCAGGTCTGCCAAACAACAATGACAACTACAACCAAAAAATGGCCAGGGGTTGTGGCGGGCGCCCGTAGTCCCGGCTACTTGGGAGGCTGAGGCAAGAGAATCGCTTGGGCCCAGGAGTTGGAGGTTGCTGTGAGCTGTGATGACACAGCACTCTACCCAGGGTGACAGCTTGAGAATCTTTCTCAAAAAAAAAAAAAAAAAAAAAAAAAAGTAGCCAATTTCAAGGCTTACTATAAAGCTACAGTAATCAAGACAGGGTGGTATTGATAAAAGGATAGACAAATAGAGAAATGCAATAGAATAGAGAGCCCCCAAATAGACTCATATAAATAGTCAACTGATCTTTGACAAAGGAATAAGTCTTTTCAACAAATGATACTGGAATAACTGGACATCCACATGCAAAACAAAAAGTGAATTTACACACAGATCTTACAATCTTCTCAAAATGGTTCAGAGTCCTAAATGTAAAGCACAAAACTATAAAACTCCTAGAAGATAGCACAGGAGAAAATTCAGACAACATTTAAGGACTCGGCGCCTGTAGCTCAGTGGCTGGGGTGCTGGCCACATACCTGAGGGCTGGTGGGTTTAAACCTGGCCCAGGCCTGCCAAACAACAATGACAACTACAACAAAAAAATAATTGGGCGTTGTGGCGGGTGCCTGTAATCCCAGCTACTTGGGAGGCTGAGGCAGGAGAATTCCTTAAGCCCAAGAGTTAGAGGTTGTGACCTGTGATGCCATGGCACTCTACTGAGGATGATACAGTGAGACTCTGTCTTAAAAAAAAAAAAAAGAGTATAATGATGACATTTTAGATATAACACCAAAGGCATGATCCACTAAATCAGTGGTTATCAACCTTCCTAATGCTGTGAGCCTTTAATACAGTTCCTGTGGATCGCGACCCACAGGTTGAGAAACGCTGCACTAAATAATTGACAAGCTGGACTTTACTAAATTAAAAACTTCTGCTATGTGAAAGACAATGTCAAAAGAATTAGAAGACAAGCCACAAACTAGGAGAAAATATTTACAAAAGACACATCTGATAAAAGTCTCATCTAAAATATACAAAGAGACGGCTCAGTGCCCATACACAGTGGTTATGGCACCAGCCACATATGCAGAGGCTGGCAGGTTCAAAATCGGCCATGGCCAGCTAAACAACAATGACAACTGCAGCAAAAAAATAGCTGGGCATTGTGCGGGGTGCCTGTAGTCCCAGCTACTTGGGAGGCTGAGGCAATAGAGTTGCTTAAGCCCAGGAGTTTGAGGTTGCTGTGAGCTATGATACCACAGCATTCTACCAAGGGCACCATAGTGAAACTCTGTCTCAATAAATAAATACATACCTACATACATAAAATAAAATATACAAAGAGCTCTTAAAATTCAACAATAATAAAGCAAACTTGGGGCAGCATCTGTGGCTCAAAGGAGTAGGACCCTGGTCCCATATACCGGAGATGGTGGGTTCAAACCTGGCCCCAGCCAAAAACTGCAAAAAGAAAAAAAAAAAAAAGCAAACTTAATTAATAAATGAGCAAAAGACCTAAACAGACACCTCACCAAAGAATATATACAAATAAAACATAAACATCTGAAAAGATGTTCAACATCATATTTATAAGAGAATTGCAAATTAAAACAACAATGAGATACCACTATACAATTAATGTTGTTGTGAATCTAAAACTTGCCTAAAAATAAAGTTTATTAAAGTTTGTTGTTGTTTTTTTTGAGACAAAGTCTCACTATGTTGCCCTCGGTAGAGTGCCCTGGCATCACAGCTCATGAGCTGTGGGCACCGAGCCAAGTTTATTAAATTTTTAAATTTCAACATCTTAGCCATTAGGAAAGAACCTTCTGGGAAAAATTAAAAGGACCAATGAAAGGAAATAAATTTGCCCTAATTGGCATTTAAAGAATTAAATTCACAAATAATTTTAAAAAGCATATGTATTGGGCTGAGTGTGGTGACCTACACCATACTTTTAGCACTTTGGTAAGCCAAGGAGGAAGGATCACTTGAACCCAGGAGTTCAAGAGCAACTGGAGCTCCATAGCAGTAGGACACAAGGTCCATATACAAAAATCAATTGCTGGAATTCTACTTCTGGGAAGATAAAGTAGACATGCTTTTCCCTATCGCTCCCTTTAAGTACAACTAAAAACTCTGAACATGAACAAACATAAAAAGACTTTTAATGTGGAGATAAGAAAACAGACAGGCTAGAGATCTCAGGACCCAAGGAACTACACGTTGCTGAGGTGCCTTCATGTATCTTAGACTTGGAGCTGAAGAAGATGGCAACCTAGACATGCCAATGGATGCAGCCAAATGAAAACAAACAAACAAACAAACAAACAAAAAACCAATAACAAAAGCCTGCTCTCTCTAGCCAGTGGGCCAGGAAAGGGATAGTCTTAGTGAGACAGAAAACTTTTAGTCAATAACCAGTCTATTCCAGCCAAATGCCACACAAAAAAATCTGTGGCCCCACCCCCATCATGCCAGCAAAGTCTCAGTGGGGACTCTAAACTTCCACCATCACTTGTATAATCCAATACAATCAATCCAATCCATAATTTGCATAATCCAACACAAATTAACTTGTATTTACAACCCAAAGTATAAAAGAAACATGCATGATCCTATACTGAAAGAAATAAATGATTGAACAAATAAACAAATGGGGAAGAACAGACTACTTTTCTATACAAAAGAATTCTAAGTAATTTGTGTAAATACTATCTCCTAAAGGAGGTGGAACTTAACTCCTCACCCCTTGAGTATGGGCTGCTTTTCATGTCTTGCTTCCAACAAACCTGGGAAAGCAAGGAAATTACAGCAAAGAAAACTGGGGGCAGTGCCTGTGGCTCAGTGAGTAGGGCGCCGGCCCCATATACTGAGGGTGGCAGGTTCAAACCCGGCTCTGGCCAAACTGCAACAAAAAATAGCTGGGCGTTGTGGTGGGCGCTTATGGTACCAGCTACTTGGGAGGCTGAGGCAGGAGGATTATCTGAGCCCAAGAGCTGGAGGTTGCTGTGAGCTGTGACTTCACAGCTCTCTACCGAGGGCGACAAAGTGAGACTCTGTCTCTAAAAAAAAAAAAAAAAAGAAAGAAAAAAAAAAAAGAAACCTGGCAAACACTGCCTCAACCATGTGATCAAGCTTAACATCATCAGTGATAAGTTTATGTACATTTGACATAATGTAATGAAAATGGCACTTTGCTTCTGTGGTCTTCCTCCCCCAAATACCCAAACTCAGTCTAGTCATGAGAAAAATACAAATTTCAACTGAAAGACATTCTACAAAATATATCAGACCAATGCTGTTCAAAATTGTCTAGGTTAAAAACAAGGACAGTCTGGGAAACCACCACAGACCAGAGAAGGCTAAGGAGACATGGCAATTAAATGCAATGTGGTATTTTGGATGGGATCCTGGGATAGAAAAGGGACATGAGAAAAAAACTAGTGAAATCTGAATGAACTATGGAGTTTACTTAATTACAATGTACCGATATTGGCTCCTTAGTTATGACAGATGTACAACAGTAATGTAAGATGTTAAGAATAGGGAAACTGGCCCAGCGTGGTGGCTCACGCCTGCAATCCTAACATTCTGAGAGGCCAAGGCAGGAGGATCACTTAAGTTCAGGAGTTGGAGACCAGCCTAAGCAAAGTTAGACTCCATCTCTACTAAAAATAGAAAATTAGCTGAGTGTCATGGTAGGTGTCTATAGCCCCAGCTACTCAGGTGGCTGAGGCAGGAGGATTGCTTGAGCCCAGGAGTTTGAGGTTGCTGTGAGCTTGGCTAATGTCATGGCACTCTAGCCTGGACAACAGAGTGACACTCTGTCTCAAAACAAACAAAACAAAACAACACAAAACAAAAAGTAGGAGAAATTAAGTGAAAGGCACAAAAGAAACTATATGGGCGGCACCTGTGGCTCAGTGGGTAGGGTGCCAGCCCCATACTCCAAGGGTGGTGGGTTTGAAACTGTCCCCTGCCAAACTATTATAGCCAGGCATTGTGGTGGGCGCCTGCAGTCTCAGCTACTTTGGATGCTGAGGCAAGAGGATCGCCTAAGGCCAGGAGTTGGAGGTTGCTGTGAGCTGTGACGCCACATCACTCTACCGAGAGCGATAAAGTAAGACTCTGTCTCTTAAAAAAACAAAAAGAAAGAAAGAAATTCTTTGTATCATCTTTGCAACTTTTCTGTAAATTTAAAACTTTTAAAATTAAAAGTTTATTAAAGGACAGTAACTGCATTGATTGAAACACATCAAATATATAAAAACATGATTTATAATGAAACTAACAACAAAAATTTTGTTGATCATCACTGAAGGTTGCTAAGGCATCAACTCATAACTCACAAAACTGATAAAGAGAGAGTTTTGCTCTTGTTCTGGCTGGTCTTGAACTCCTGAGGTCAAGGGATCATCCACCCTTGGCCTCTCAGAGTGCTAGGATTATAGGCGTGAGCCATGAGCCCAGCCTGACAATAATTTCTTAATTCTCGATCTATATTCCGAAACATTTATTCTGCCTTTTCTGTATGTATTATGACTCAGAATAAGCAAATAACTGATGAGGTAAAGTTCCTATTTATGAGAGAATTATGGCCGATAAATGCAGAAGAAATATTAATATTAGAAAAAGCACCCATTTTGCAGTTCTTTCTTTTTTTGTTGTTGATACAGTCTCACTCTGTTGCCCTGGGTAGAGTGCTGTGGTGTCATAGCTCACAGCAACCTTAAACTCTTGGGATCAAGTGATTCTCTTCTCTTACTTCAGCCTCTCAAGTAGCTGGGACTGTGGGCACCCACCAGAACGCCTGACTAGTTTTTCTATTTTTAGTAGACATGGGGTCTCTCTTTTACTCAAGCTGGTCTTAAACTTCTGAGCTCAAGCAATCCACCAGTGTCAGCCTTCCAGAGTGTGAGGATTACAAGTGTGAGCCATGATGCCTGGCCTCCATTTTGCAATTATTTAATGAAATCATGAATCTAGGGAATCATTACTAGGTAAAATGTTGATGGGGATCATTATCATGGGGGGATAAGCTGGCATCATCTGAATCTACTTGTCAATCTTAACAGCAATCAAAATGAGATATGCAGTCATAATGCACATCATAATGTGGCACAGTAGGAAGTACATTGCACCATTTTCCAGGTATCTTTGCCTAAAAAAAATTTCTCAATCTCTCTCTCTCTCTCTTTTTCCACTAAATCTAATCAAATCTTTAACTGTAATTATTGATTCACAGGAAATACAGGGAACAAAGGACAAGTTAAACAGTACTATGAGGAAGCAATTAACCAAATCCAGAGTGCTGGACAGTGTACAGAGAAAAAAATGACTCACTTTCTTCAACAAATTAGCGACATAAAAAAAAAAAAAAAAAGGGGAAAGGGCCGGGCGCAGTGGCTCATGTCTGTAATACCAGCACTTGGGAGGCAGAGGTGGGTGGATTGCCTGAGCTCACAGGTTTGAGACCAAACTGAATCAGAGCGAGACTTAGCCTCTAAAAACAGCCGGGCATTTTGGTGGGCACCTGTAGGCCCAGCTACTAGGGAAGCTAAGGCAAGAGAATTGCTTGAGCCCAAGAGATTGATTGAGTTTGTTTTGACACCACGGCACTCTACCGAGTGTGACAAAGTGAGACCCTGACTCAAAAAAAAAAAAAAAAAATGCAAAAAGGGTGGCACCTGTGGCTCAAAGGAGTAGGGCGCAGGCCCCATATGCCGGAGGTGGCGGGTTCAAACCCAGTCCTGGCCAAAAACTCCAAAGAAAAAAAAATAATAATAATAACAGGTATAAATAGGCAAATCAGAGATGTCCTCACTGACACCTCAAAATTCTTCATTCATAATCACTGGGAACCAGTGTACAGAGAAGTCCTGGTAAATGCTTTACCTACACTTCTCAAAGACTTGCTGGGAAAAACACAAGGTACAGTGTATCAATGTTAACAGGAGTTAACAGTCCCAGTTCCATCTGACTATACAAATGATCTTGAACTAGTCCTTTCCACTTGTGAGCTGTGGTTCTGCAAAAAAATTACTAAAGAAAAAAGAAAAAATTACTAAAGCAACACACATTCGGGAACCATTCAAGTAAAATTAAAAAAAACAAACAACTATTAAGTGCATCAAGGATCTAAAAAGTGAAAGATCTATGACTTCAAATGCCTTTCTGGATGACCTTTCTCAAGTAGAAGATAGAGCTGCATATTCTGATTTATGAGGAGTGCTTGAAGTGAAATTGTCAATATTTTCCGAGAGGTTGTGGTAGTTAAATGTCTATCAAATCCAAGTAGGTAAAAACCTTCCCAGAAATTCCTCTCACGGTACTTCTTCTATTTACCCAGTTTCTGTTTTCCATTTTTCCTGTTTTTTTTTTTTTCTTTAAAAATCATTTTTTCTTCAACATTATCATGCTCTCCAACTCTTCCCATGAAGAAATAAAGGTTCTCCTAAATTCCATCTCTGCTGTCCAGTCAAACTTTGCACCCCTCACCCCCAATTTTCCCTGCGTTATGAGGGGTTGATTGTTGCGGTCCTGGCCCCTGTGATGTGATAAGGAGAGTGGGAAGCGAGTGCAGTGGAGGGAAGGAATCCTCCTGTGTTGGCCCCCACCTCAAGCAGTCTCAATATTTTCCTGACATTTCACAGTGTAACTCTTCTTGACAAGCAACCCTCACCTCAAAACAAAAACAAAAACAAATCACAACAACTCACTGTGTGAAGCAGTCACCTGCTCAGAGCTTGCAGAATTATTTGTGACAGAAATGAAAAAAACCAACTATCCAATTTACTGTTTTTCATTCACAGAGACTCTGTGGGCAGCAGTGTGTCTCAGAATATACTTCAGAAAATATGAAGATAATTTTCTCACATTTTAAACCATCAATTAGCTCCTCTTTCAAAATAGATTGTCATGCCCTCCAAAAAAAAGTCAATACCCATTTACTTTGATCTCTTTAAAACTGTCCTTCCTCTTTAGCTAGAAAGTCTTCCCTTGATGTTAAGTATCTGCCAACTTGGATAGCTAAAGACCCGAAGCTGGCAGAGACACATCATTGTCATCTCTACATTTCACTTTACCAGGACCCAGCATAGGAAAAAAATAAGGACTAAAAAACCTATTTTCACATGCAACTGACACTAGCTTGGTTGCTGAGATTAGCTCGTGAGGGTGGGGGAAACGTGTACCAGTTCCCTTTCATATATGTATCCTTTTTATCCTCTTCCATCTGCAACTGAATGGGTAGAAAATGTGATGGGTTGGAGAAATCTGTTCATTCTGGTAAAACTGTCTGGAGGTGTCAAGGCTAAGAATAGTCATAGGCTGACATTAAATAGTAGGGACACATGCTGAGCTGGCTCACCCAAAGCTGGTGTCTACAGCAGCACACTAAATTAGAACTTAGATGCGAGACCTTTTTTAGAATATTCTTCAGTCTGATTACTCAAGGACATTTCAGTTTAGAGACACAACGTGGCCCTTGGGGGCCCACGGTCCAGATTGATTCAAGTGCTCTTAAAAACAATCTTTAAACTAGAACATAGAGGAGACAACTATCATAATCTTCCCTGCATTTTTCAGGAAGGGAATTTTACTGGAATGCAGAGATAAAATCCACATAGGGCAAGCAGGTTAAGCAGTAAATCTAATATAGAAGACAGCGTAATGCCTTCTGAGGTTATGAAGCTATTCTGTCCTTTGAAGCTTTCCAGCTTGCAAATTTGTCTCTCTAGGAGCTTAGCTGATTCAAATCTTGGCAATATCCATATTCAGCCTAGATTGAATATATGTCTAAATCTGTGTCACCATAAATGTCACAATTATGGCAAAAATATCCATTTCCTTTGGAAGCCACATTTCACTTTCAGTCATTGCTCCTTTAAATGAATTGCACCTGTTTAGACTTAGATGCCCCAGTGGTTAAACTAGTAGACAGATGAACAATCAGGTCACTCTTCACATTGTATTTGGGAAACAATTTTATCTATGAATAGAACTGTTCTTCCACTCTGGAGATTTTTCTGAGTTCTCTATAAAAAAATAAATTAAAAAAAAAAGTTCTTTCCCATACCTTCACTTTTTACCAAACTGCTATTTAAGACTGTTTACTTTTACAAACTATCAAACAAGTCTGTTCAAAGAGATGTGTTAATTCACAGACTTATGGGGCAAGGAGCCTTAGGCTTGAGAGCTCACATGCCATATTCAAGTACATAACCTTGCCTCCGGGCAGGGCCCTGCCAAAAACCTATCAAGAGAATGGAAAGTGTAACTCGTCTTCTAGAGCTGGAGGAAAGACATTTTCAGTAATTCCAATGTTTAGACACTGCATGCTGCCTGTGTGTGTGCCTAAAAGGGATTCCTCCCATCTTGTTATTTAAAACTCTCTTTACATTTTGTTCACCATGAAGTTGGAACACATTTGCTAACAAATATCTGATAAACATGCTATTTCACAGACATTAGGTCAAACAACCCCCATTCCTTTTTAATTTTCCTCACAGCCACATGTATCGTCATTTCAATCAACTTTGCTACTCCATGCCCTTTGATTTCTATGCCAAGAACTAGAGAAAACATATTCTTCTAAGCAAATAAACTACATTCTCGGTTCATCTATTTGTTTAACAAATATTCACTGAAAGCTCCTGTGAATTGGACTAGTTCCAGGAACTGGTATTAAAATAGTAAATAAAACAGATTAAAAATCCCTGCCTTTTTGAAATGTATAGTCAATCTAGTGAGTGTTAATAAATAAGCAACAAAATATGAAAAGAAGAAAAAATACCTAGATTGTTTCTTTTAATTGAGAAGAGAAAGCCAATAAAACATATGAATTTAGGAGACAAAATGAGGAGTTTGGATGTGGACATACTGTATAGTCTGAGAGATTTTTTTATATTTCCATTACAAGTAGGCAGTTGGATATAGCTTTCAAGAGTTGAGAGGAGAAATATGAATTCTGGAGGCACCTGTTGACTCCAATTTCACTTAGGATTAACTTGCCTGTGTCATATATTTTGCAATGTGATAGCAGTCATTTCCATTTTAACCAATCTCCTTATCCCCTGCTTCTTCCCTACTTCTTAATTCTTTGATTACAGCAATTGCTTTATCAATTTTTCTTCTAATTTTTTGCAATTTGAGAAGTGCCTACCTCATTATATTTAGTTTTAAACTTAATGAGAAATTTTACTTTCTTCTCTCAGTCCATGTTTTTACCAAAAGATATTATGTGTCAACTTTGTGCCTTCCATTGTGTTAGGCATGTCCCACATATCAAGTCATTTAATTATCTAGAACCTTTACAAAAAGATATTACTATGATCTATGTTTGCTGCTGAAGAAACTGAAAAAGAGACAGTCAGCAAGTTGGCTCAAGTGAAACAGCCCATGTCTTAAACCTGCAGCTCACTGATCTGTGAATATGTTACCTGACACCAGGTAATTTCGGTCCTTTGAAATATAATATTGCAAGTCTACAAATATCCATTTGGGATCCTTGAATGTGATTCAAGCAAGCATTTCTAAAACTATGCTCAAGACAAGCAGGCATCTAAGTATGGCTTTCATTGATGTTTCCTGAAATTAGGAGGGATTAAAATAAATAAGGCATTACTAAGTGTTTTTGCAGAATTATCTCATTTAGAATGCACACCACATCTGAAACACATTTTCTGAAGCTTCACATGAATAGAATGGCCAGCCCAATTCATTAGAAAATGTGAAATCTTAGATTTGACTTATGGAATGTCTGTGACCACCGTGTCATATTTTCTCCACCAAGATAAACTGCTGCACCAGTGACATAACAGTGGGTCTTGTTATGCTTCCACTGGAAGAATCTAAAAATTATGGGCAGCTGACTATGAAAATTCAAGTGTTTTCCCCCATTCCATTACAAATTTGTAAGTAGAGAGCACCATTTCTCTAGGAATGATAGAAAATAGCTATTACTTATTGAGAAGGTAAGATACGTACTAAACTGAAAAGAAATATAAACTAAAGAACAATGACACTCAAGAGTTGTACATAACATTAAAGGCTGGACTCAGAATAAACACAGGTGTTTTGCCTCAAATCCTGTTTTCTATGATGCTATAGATGTGTAAAATCTACGTAACTCAGGTTATGCAATGAGACAGAACACTTTGGAAACTAAATTAACCTTACCTTCTGAAAGTCAGCATTAGACTTTCTGCTCCTTGCCTTTTTCAGCCCTATAAGAAACCTGAAAAATAGACTCTTTTCTAAAATAGATTAATTTGTAAAATTTATCCCATATAACCAAATTTTTTGGAAAATAAATAACTGTTTCTTCTTCTCCTACCCCTTACATGTTTTTTCTAAAATAAGTGCACTTATTATGCAATTCCCTAAATTAATCATAATGTTTAGAATGACTCTGTCACTTGGCTTCACACTGTGAGGACACCTTCCAGGTTTGTTTAGGAGGTCATTTTGAAATTTCAGGAGCTAATCCCCTCGGATGTTTTCTAAGGCATACCTGCCTTGTGATGAATTTTTCCCTGTCATGAATAGCATCTCAGAATATGGAAAAGTTGGGTCTAATATAGCCTTATTTCAAGATACAGAAACAGTAGCATTGAGACTGAACTTTCATATGATAACTAGGACCAAAATTTTTTTCCCCAAACTATAAGACAGCAAAAATGAAATTGTGGGAACAAAGTCTCTTCTAGAGAAAAGAAGTTATAAAAGTACCTTATAATAATTTACAGTGATTTATAGTTTTAAGTATTTTTGTTAAACATTCAAATATTTGGTCCTGAAAATAATTTAATGGGGTAGGCAAGTGAGATACTATTCGGTGAGAAACTATAGATGAGGAAAATGAAGTTAAAAGAGACCAAGTCCTCCATCAAGAAGCAGACTGAAAGATGGGATTAGAACTTCGTGGGGTTTACTGGCAGAAGACACCAAGAGATGGGAGAAAAGCCTTGGGACTACAATGCAAGTGTGACACTTATGGAAAGAGAGAATGAAGGAAAGAGGATAGAGTGGAAAGACGCTTGGGCTACAGCACAATTGGAAGAAAGTTTCTGCCAGATTAGAGATGTCTTTAATTTAAAGAACTTCATCGAATGACCAAGTCCATTGTCCTTCCTGGAATGGTCTTGCCTTATCACCCCCCATGCTTCATCAGAGGCTGAGATAAATCCACTTTGAAGCACGGCCCCAAAGTGAACACAGTGGTGTTTTCAGAGGGGTAGCAGTTGGGAATGTCAGTCGGTCATCCTCCGTAAAACAGGAGACCTGACCAGCACATTTTCAACTGCCACACGTCTCTTATGATCATCCACATGACAAGTAAAAATGGTGAGTCCTGAAGTCTACTGATGTTGAATAGAAGATTGTATCCAGTCTTTCGTGGGAATGATAGAAGACACATACAAGTGTTTTGCAAGCTGGATCATGATCATTGAATATAGTTGTATAGAATAAATTGTCAGATTTTGTTCTTTTATATAAAAGCCAAATTTATAAGAATTATACACAGAAACACTGAGTTGTACAGCACATCTGCTCAAATGTTACATATTCAATTATCCTGAATGAAGTGGGGGAGAAAAAAAATCAACTCCTGAAATTTGTGAAAGAAGACTCCCCATAAATTGTTTTTTTCCCTAATTGCCTCTCAGTATATATTGTGACAAAAATATTATTAAACCTCTCTAGGTGGAATTTTGATAGGTGCAAAGAGCACAGAGAAATTAACAATAGATCTTGAGACTTCTAATAGGATGAGGCCCAATTATACCAAATCTTCAAATTTTCTGTCTCCAAATATAATCACATGATTTTGTGAGGAAAAACTAAGGTTAACCTTTTATTCATTTTTATGTTATCATTACTATCAAAACCACCCCATAGTAGAGAATGGTATCACAATTATATTCTTAGGATAACATTCAAAATAATATGCACAGATAGAACGACAGCTGGACGGACAGAGTATGCAAGATGGTATATTAGTATATTTCTAACACCCTAATTAATTACCAAGCTTTTGAAAATGTTGACTCATATTACATGTGACTAAAACATAACATGAATGATGTACTAAATGTACCTTCAGTGATACATAAACTTTCCTCTTTGCACTAACCTTGAAATTGTGTTGTCTTAACATGTCCAAACATAGTACACTATTAAAATTTCATCTACTACACCAAATGGACCAACTATATCATAACTCTTATATAAATTGTAATACAGTGGTTTTAATTTTTTAGAATTGGAATAGCACAATATAAATAATCTTGTTTTATATGGTATGGTATTTTATAGTTTATGCATCAGTATCTTTATTAATAGACTATAAACCTCTAGACCTTAGCCCTTCCTTTAAAGTCCCCAAAGGGGAGCCCCATATCTTGTACATAAAAGACATAAAAATATATTCACCAAATTCAGTTATAACATAACATAACATAAAAAATTGAAACAGAAAGCAAATATACTGAAAAAAATGAAAAAAAAAATTTGTGGGTTCCTTGGTTCCTTTTTGACAAATTTAAAGCCACTGTTATGTCTTAATATAGCCATACAAAGGTTTCATTATTTCTGTCTGTCACCAAAAAGCATTCATTTATAGAGCATTAAGCTTGTCTGAGTATTATGTTATAAAACTAGGGACATAGTATAGGAAATTGCTGTGGCCTACATTCCAGTAATATTTTTATAGAAGAACAAAGCAACCTGGTCATCAGGGAAAAATCAAATCACAAAACTTTCTGGAAATAAAAAGGATGAAAATACTTTATATTAATACTTGAAGCAACATGAGTCAGTGCAGTTATAAGTTTACATATTCCAAACCTGTTTATATGGAGAACAGATTGTTATATGGTAAAAACATCTTGTTACACAGTATAGAAGAAGCAGAGATGAGTAAGGCAGATCTACCGATCGTTATTCACCTACATGATCTCTCAGGTCCAATCTCCTTTCAACAGATGCCTAGATCACAGAGTTTTTATATGTAATAAACAGGATGATGCACATTAAACTCATGTAAGCTCTATACTAGAATATTCAGAAACTATTACTATACCAGGTTTATAAATCACAAATAAATCCATAGATGTATAGTACTCATGGAAAATTAAAACATAGCCATCACAGGAGTATATGTGCATTCCACAAGTAGCACCACATCCTAACAGATTGCTGTCACATTGCGTTTGTATCTGTAAGCATTAGTGCCATTTCCACATACCTGGTAAGCAATCTTCTGTTATTACTTTGCAACACATCATTTATGTCTCTCTCTTTACCGACATAAGACCATTATCTCTTCATTCAGCAATGACAGATGATTCATCCAAGATTCCAAATGACACCTTCTTAAAATAAGGGGTGAAAAACAACAAAAAAAATTTACAGGATATATTTTACATGTGCCTTAGATTCGGTTCTAGAGAAAAAGTCACAAAATATATTTGGTAGCACAGAATATCAGAAAGTCATTAAATCCTTTCAAAGGGTAGAGGACATCAGACATTTCATCATCAAATCCTTATAAATTTTAACACTAGAGACTGTTCTAAGTGGAGAATAGGAAATGGTGTGAGCTTGGCATTGGAGATATGAGAGACGCAGGGAGCTGAGAATCTTCATAAATTTACTCACACACAAAATAAACTGATGACCTGTTTTTCCAGTTGTCATCTGAGCAGGATTGGAATGACAAAGATGCAAAAAGAGTTTTTCTGTAACATCTGATATTGACGGTCTTGCTTTCTGTTTCAAGTCAGGAAGTTTTTGATTTCTAAATTTATATATGAATCTTTTATTATCAATTATATTTAACTGGTATTGAAAACTTACTATCTATCTACTAACTATTAATATAATCTCAATCATTAAAGCAATCCTATATAGCAAGTAGATGTGGGCAATTCATGTTCAGTCACGTGGAGAATAACAGAAGGCCGTGGATTTGAATCTAAGTGTATTTAAATCCAAAGCTTGTGATCTTTAATTGCCACTTTAATTGTTCTGTCAAGTCAAAATGAAAAGATTAAGGAAATTAATCAACATAGAAGGGTACAACTATCAAATTCCCTTTATTTTGAAGAGTTTCTTGGTGCCTATTTATACCATGCCATTGTGAATATTGACCTAATACATATTCTTAAAATCTGTGAATACCAAGGCACTGTCCATAAGGGCATTTAATGTATGCAGAAAGACACACATGTGAAAAAAATACAATACAATGACACATGCAAGGAAAGAAGCATACTCCAGTCACTATTAGTGCACAGAGATGGCCTGACTGCCTGATGGGGGTGCAGAAAGACTTCCCTGGGAAAATCAACACAGGAAACAATTTTGAAGGAAAGTTTTTCAGAAATGTAGAATGGGAAGGGGAGATTTGAGAGAAGGGAGGGCATTTAAGGCAGAAAGAACCGCATGTTAAAAAAATATGCAAGTGTGAAAATTTAGGGGGCTTTTAAAAAGCAGAACATAAAATTCCTTAAAAGGAAATAAATGGCCATGAGATTTAAAAGTTAGATAGAACCAAATGATGGCCTTGGGTGTCCTGCAAGATGCAGCTAATAAAGGATTTTCAGAGGGTAATAAATTGAACAGACTTGCATTTGAGATAGGTTATTTAGGTCTTTGTCTAAAAGTAGATTTGGTGGGATTAAAGCTGCAGAGAGGAGGACAAGGTGACCACGGTTCCCCAAACTAAACTAGATTATAAAAATGGATAAATAGACACCTGCAAGATCTTTTTTAAAAAAGCATTTTATTTAACTTCCTGTTAGTTTTTGAGAATATAAAGGACAATTTTCTAACCAATTTTTGCCTTGGCACCCTGTTGTTGAGCTTATATTTTTAATGTCAACATGACAATGGTGGTTCCAGGTACAAACTCATATTCATGTTGTTCTTTTACCAATTAAGATCTCTTTGCTATTACACTTTGCAATTACAAAACATTTTTCATAAAATAATGCTTTAGTTTCTTAAGTTATTTAATAAATTAAGACAGATTTGCTATCATGAGGATGTTGTAATAGAGATCAAGTATGTACTACCTTAATTATTGAGAGCAGATAAAAAAAACAATAGATTTATAAATGATGAATTTGTCACCAATAAAAACCAATTCAGAAATAGTGTGAATATAAAAAATATTTTATAGGTTTTTAATGAGAAAAGTGCCAAGAAAATTTGATTATCATGTACTATAGAGAGGGTTAAGTATAAAAACCCAAAAGAGGTAAAACTGTAGCACAATTCTTCTTATCATTTATATCAATTAGAATGCTATCAGTAAATAAACAATAAAAGAACTATTCATTATATCTTTATAGTAATGAATTGTGTAAAACACACAAATTGATAGATCCATCAAAATAATGGTGTAATGGCTAAAATAACATTGTTATTTGAAGTATCTAAATTGATAATGATCACTGTGGTAATAAACACTGTAATGGAGATAATGCTCTATTACATTTAGAGTCAAAAGAATTAAGTCAACATTTTTAATAGTAAATCTGACTTGGTACGTTGGGTTCAGTAGAAAAAATATCTGTAATACTAAATAACATTTTGTGATATTGAACACTATCATTTTACTACTTTTTGTTTAATTCCTAAATTTGTTTTGACTTGAGATTTAGTTAGAAAAATTATGGCAAGTGTTATATGATTATAAAATATTTTTAAATAAACACATAAGAATTTTTTAGATTTTTTTTTCCTAAAATAGAAGATATAAGAAGACATCTATATTAGTGATGTTTAAGACACTGTGGCCTGCATCAGGAATGCTGAGGATTTAAATGAAGACATTTAGAGAAGAATTCGGAGTGCTCTTATTTTATTGTTTGGGAAATCAGGTGGGTAAATTTATTCATTTATTTCAGCAAATACATCTCTCATTGGCCACCCGTAGTAGATCAACCATTATTTCCAATAAGGAGGATATGAAGATAAAAGGTAGAGTCCTATCCTGGAGGAATAAGAAAGTTCCACACTGGGAGTAACTGGAATATGGAGTTCATCCAATATTTCTCCAGTTTTGTATTCCTAGGTTGCTCTAGACATCCCAAATTATTTAAAGCTCAAGAGAATATTTTCATCATTTCCCTCTAAATCAGTGAATCAATTTACCAGTCAGTCACTATTGCTGTCAGGAAGTTGAAGTATGTACCAAGTCCTAAAACTTTCTCCAATCACCCACGTAGCCAAGTACAGAAAATCACAGTTCTTTCTCATTCACCATGAAAAATCAGAATTCTACTCAGAGAAATAGACACTTGGTCTAAAAAATTGATTTAGAAGTATATGAGGGGACTTCAAAAACTGTGGAAAATAGAATTAAAATATAAAAATAAAAATATAGACTTTATTTCTCAACATAATTGCCATGAAAGTCAAGAAAATTTAGTAAGCAAGGAAACCAGCCATTTACTCTATCCTTAAAGAACGGAGGGCCCTCAGAATTCAACAGCATAAATGCAGTCTTTCATATTATTAACTGAAGAAAAATGGGTGCTTGTTAAAGATTTTTAAGACTAGGAACCAAAAAGAAGTAATAAGGACCGAGGAATCAAATTAGGACTGAGGAATGAATGCCCCCTAATTTCCTATTCAAATTTCATAAAATTGCCTTGTTTGATGAGAGGAACCAGCAGGAGCACTGCTGTGTAGGAAAGGTCTCTCTGGTGAAGCTTTCCAGGTGTTTTTCTGCAAAAGCTTTGGCTTAACTTTCTCAAAACACTCTCATAATAAGATGTTATTAGCTACAGAAAGACAGAAAGCAAAATGCCTTGAGCATCTCCAAAACAACTGCTGCCATTGCCATGTCTTTTATTCTTGGCTGGTCAGTTATTTTTTGCTTTCACTGGATCATTTCTACCCTTGGGTAGCCATTTATTTGATTATGCTTTGTCTTCAGAGTTGTCCTGGTCGAGACACATTACTTCTTCTGTAACAATTCTTCAAAGAAACACTTTAGGATTTTGATCCTACTTGTTTTGTTTGTTTGTTTTTTGTTCTGTTTTGTCTTTTTCTTTTTTAGCTTTCAATACAATTTTTATTTGAGGAATTTTTTTTTTTCACACTAAAAATTTGTCATTTGTGAAATACACAAATTTTAACCATAAAATTAAAAACCTGTGAGAAATGCTTACGACCAGTAACTCAAACTACTCTCCATTGCCCCAGCAAGTTTCCTCTGCTCCTCAATTTCTACTCTATATGTACAAAGGCAACCACTGTTCTCACTCTTAACACAGATTTGCTTTGCCTAACATAGAATTTCTTTATGCATCAGAAGTCTGTTCTTTTACATTGCTGAGTAGTGTTCCAGTGTATCATCCCATCTGTATAATACAGTTTATCTAGTCTCCCCCTGATGACTAGTTTAGGGCTATTTGGGATGTCCTGAAAGTGTTCTTTTCATGTTCTTATACAAGTATTTTTGGTGAATATATGCTTTAATTTCTTCTAGTGAAATTTCTGGGTCATAAGTAAATTCATGTTTGATTTTAGTTTTAAAAAACAGCAATCAGAAATTTTTCCAAAGTGACAGTAACATTTTAAACTGGCACCAACAATGTATGAGCCTTCATGTTGATCCACATCCTTACAACATGGTGTCACACAGTTTAAATTTTACTAAATAGAATATGGCTTAGCAGTCCCTGCCTAAATGAACCAGTAACAGTCATTCTGATCTGTAATAAAATTACTGCATGTACTTAACCACAGTTTTATCTTAATACCTAACTACTTCAAATTATTTATCTCATTAAGCTAATGTAGGAAAATATGTTATGATCTCACTTGTTGAAAATATCCATTGAAATGTGCTATAATCGTATGGGGACGTGTTGAGTGAAAACTTGGTCCATTTTAACTTTGGGGATAGAATAGTTTAAACTGAACCAGTTGAACTGTTTATGGTATTTGGCTACTGTTTGTGCCTAAGCTGCTACCCTCTTCCTCAATATCCTCGTGTCCCTTTGTAAATCAAGTTATCCATCTGTAAACTGCTGCTCTGGTGAAGGGGGATATTGTCCCTATAAATGATTTGTAAAACATCAGTGGCTTTACCTTTTTCATCATAAGCTTCATGATAAATTTTGTATTTGTTCTTGCTTCAACTTGAGCAGAATTTATGTTACTCTGATAGGGGCTTTTTTCAAACTTATGTCTTACCCTTCTTAGTACCTCACAGTAGATCCTGTAGATACATGTTATAACAAGTTAGTCCAAGTATATTTTGCAAAGAAAATTTGAAATCCATGCATAGATTTTATACAGGTATTATATTTTCCATGAATTTTTGAAGACCCCTTGTATGCTAACATTTAATTTCTATCAGGATTATATTAAATAATATTCCCAAATACATTTATCGAAAATTCTTTGCCTTTTCATTTTCCTAAATAATGTGTGCTTGATAAGTATTTTTAATTATAAGAAAGGAAGAAAGAAAAGAGAGGAAAGAAAGAAAAGGAAAAGAGAAATGGAGAAAAGGAAAAAAAGAGGGAGAAGAAAGAGATGACAAAAGCATAATGCAATATCGGGAAGGGAAAGTTTTTAAATCCAGATAAGCATGTTATAAAACTGAAATAATATAAGATTCCCCTCTTCATCTTTGGAGTGGCAGAAGAAAGATCAGTACGACCACTGTGCATCAAGTTATCCCTTGAGACATTTTTTTTTTTTTTGAGCTCATACTTAGTCAAACTTATTCCCAGTTCTTTCATTTATTATTTGCTCTTGATATTTCTGTTTTCATCTTTTAATGAAAAAAAAAATGGACATGAAAAGGAATTTAACTCACAGGAACGATGAGACGATTGACAGAGTTAAAATAACTAATGCATTTAGAACACCACCTGGCGTGCATGTGATGTGTGCTAAATTTGTGTTTATTATTACCATTATATTATTTATTGAGTGCCCATTGTGAACAAAACACCATCCTGGTGACTGAGCTCAGCTAGGAAATTGGCAGCCAGGCTGCTACCCTCTGGGGACAAGACACACTGCTTTGGAACCAACAGTGTGATGAAATGTTTTAAAGGGTAGCTCCAGTTGAACTAATTACCACCCACACCCATCTGTGGCATTTGGTTCCTTGCCAAAATCTTACGTGTTATTGTGTATATATGGGCATGTTTGTTCATAGACTTGCTCTGAAGTTCCTAGGAGCTTATTTGAAGAGTAACTGTACCAGAATCTCCAGGGGAACTTCTGAAAAATATGAATTCCCAGGTCCCATCCCCACTGAATATAGATCTCCATATTAGATCTTTGGAGACTGCATAAAAATGCCATTCATGTGCATATTACTCATCCTCAGACCCAGAGAACGCAGCATAACAGAAATCATTCCAATTTCCATGCTAAAGAATACCCAAAACAGACATTAACAGTATTTAAAAGAAGGGAAATGATTTTGTATCATTCTATGATGATTCACAGAGCACTGCCTAGCCCAAGCATCGGGAGGCAAAAAAAAAGTCTCCAGTAAAAGTTACACAGCCAGACATACTGGGTAGACATCTGGCTGCTCCATTCAGCAGCTACAGAAAATTGGGCAAGTTACTTAACCTCTCTGTGCCTCTGACCCCATATAATGCAAGAGAGCTTTATACTCACAGATGTTAGCTCACTGCTTGTTATGAAAATTAAGTGTAATAGATGTGAAATAATTGAAACACTACCTAGCGCATAGTATTATACACAATAAAAGCTTATGGTTAATATCAGATGTTGTTCATTTAACCTAAGCCCACAATGTAATTCAGAGAGTGCTTGAGTAGTAAAGTATCTCCCCCTATTCTACTTACATTTTCTGTAATTTGTTAAATTAGTAGTCTTTCTTTTGCAGCTGCCCCTGAAAGTAAGCTTTCAAATAAAAAAAGTTAATAAGGAAAATAATATTTTAGTAGCTCAGGAATAAATCTTCTCGAGGTCATGAATACTCTTTTTAATTTGGCATGTTTTAGTGCAACAGGAAGAGAGAGAGATGCTCAGAAAATACTAAGCATTTATTACAGTCTATTTCAGACCAATCCAATGAAGAAAACAAGAAAAATGTATCCATGGGGTGAATGCAGATGCAAAATTCAAAGAAAATAAAAAAAAGTTCATCAATAAATGACCCTTTTGAGTTATTTCCATTTTTTCCATGTAGATTTATATTTTTAAAAAAACCAGAAAAGTAAATAAATACATATTTGCTAAATATATATGTGCATGAAGTCTTATTCATTCCTAGTATATTTCAAAGAATTCACAGATATTCTTTGTACATTCAGGAAATTCATAAGTTAGTCTCTGAGTTAACTAAACTGTCTCAGAAATCTGAGGTTACTTTCATGAGATTATACTCTGTATGAAATGCTCCTTCACAAATGCCCTCTATACTTCAGGCCTATAAATTATTAATGTGTGTTATGGTTGTTATGACAATATATGGAAATGTACCCAGATTCCAAAATCCCAAATAAAAGTAAATGGTTAAAAATGAAAGAGAAAAAAGGTTAGGAGACAATATATTAGTTTAGTGAGATTGGAAACATTTCTACTACTCCATCAGCATTGATTTTAAAGATCTGAATGACATACAGATTATTGAATAATTCAGATTGCATTTATTAGTCCACTGACCCTACATATGGCTTGATAAAAATGAAAATAATGCTATTCTCCTGCTTCATCCTTCATAGAATGAAATATGTGTATGTAGCGGGGTAGAATTTTCCTGATGTAGTTTCTCCAGTACAGGGTATACACATATATTTGCATGTCATACATTTGAAAGAAATGTTGAGATTAAAATTTTTTTCAAAACATGTATAAAGGAGATGATTTTGCCCCCTACTGGCCAATGACTTTAGTCTGTAGAAAAACAATGCTGATGATCAGGTAACTTGTTACCTGGCAACCAAAAACTAGACAATGTAACAATCAATTTTATGTCCTCAGTTTAGGATTAACACAGGCGAAATGTCACCAATATATGTGCAGGGCTACATCCTAGAAGATTATGAGTTTTTTTTTTTCCCCCTGGACCTCCATCTCTAAGAATTTAAGCCCATCACACTAAATATTCTACCTTAGGAATCAGAGGATTTGACGATGCTAATAATTACAACAAAGAAAGCAGGAAAAAGAATATATTTTTTGAGGGTCAGATTGATTAAATAAGATCATTCTTTGAACAGGTTGAGATTGAGATGTCTTTGGGCTACCAATGAGGAGTCTATTGGGGAGTTAAAGTTTTTTCTATTATCAGGAATGGAAATTATTAAGTGTTTATGTTGCTCTCACCATTCATTTGAAAGTTATTATCTCCAGTAATATTAGGTAATCTTTTATTTCTTTTATTGGTAGAGACTACCTTACCATCTTATTTAGGTTAACTCCATTAACCAATGCTCAATAAATGTTTTCCAACCAATTATGCATCAGAATATTAAAGTTTAAGTTTTTGTTGTGACCCTGTGACAATTGATGTGAGATACCAGAGGCATTTGTAATATCATCTTACTTTGTTGACTGTATTACTCTGTAAGTCTTTCACAAATAGGTGTATGAATAAACACATATGAGACTTGTTATAAGAGACTTCTTTCCTCCATTATAGGTATAAAAGGGGCAGGAGAAGGTATTATAAAAGAATTATGCATGGTGCCATTTATGGAAAGGGTGGAACTCTGGTCTCCCTGGATCCCTGCTGGATAAAGTGTTGCCTTGCATAATAAGTAGAAAGTTTAATATATGTCTTCTACAGTTTTTGGAAACCAGTTAACTATTAATTAGGAAGCTGGCCTAATGATCCTATGACAGATTACTGAACCTGTGGGTCAGGCATACTCTATATACAAAGAAGAGAGAAAGCTTGTCATGGGCTTGTCATATCTCCTACACAGGGCACTTACAGGGTGAAAACAGATATCATAAGAGGAGTGATATAGGCATCTTCAGATTCCCAGGGGCTGAGGAAAAAGTAAGCATGAAGCTAAAGATGATATTGGCATCCTCAAAAGAGCACTATAAGTGGAAATTCTCACAAGGTGAAGAGTGTGCCTGTGGGAGATACCCTGTCCAAAAGCTACCCAAACTAGATGGTCACAACTCTACTAGCCAAATACCAAAGTTCTAGCTTTCTTTAGCTCATCATTTTCTCAGCTTTCACCTTAAAGAAGTCATAAACCTTAATTCATAAGATGGGGAAGGAGCTGTAAAATGGCAAACTCAAGGAAACATATCTGGCATTTTTATTTATAACATGCCCAAGTTAGGGAAAAAAAGAAAAGGCCTTGATCTTATATTGCATTTGGAATTTACATTTTAAAATGGTAGAGAATACTATAATTAAGGGATTCAGACTTTGTTCTGCAACTTGAAGTTACTGTGTACCTTTAAAGCCCTAAAAGTGAAAAAGTCTTGCTACCTGCATAAATTTTTAGTTAGGGTCAGGGGCAAATCTACCTACAATGAGCAGATATAAAGGAACTATGGTAGACCAAATAATTGCTTTGAACAGTGAACAGTGCTTGTGTGATGCCCCAGTTACTATTACAGACTCCTAACATGGTCAGAAATTGAAGGCCTCTTAAGTGATCCAACCATTCTATGTCTTGTCTTCTGTGCCAGCTTTCCTTATTTACCTCACCTTTGTCCCTATACATCAAATGATACAAGATGAACATGTTGTAAGTATCCTGTCCATTTTTATCAGTTGTAATTTAAAAAAAAATCCTGTAATGAATTTGAATATACTTCCCTGAACCTTCCATCATGTTGCCCTATTTCTGCTTTTTCTAGTTACAGAGAATAAATTAAATGCCTCTTTCCTGTCATAGCTCCTGGGGTTCTTGAAAAGAGCCACAGACTGTTTTCCCAGCTCCCTATTCTCCACACCAAACAACTCGTTTCTCCTGCTCCTGCTCAGTTCTTACTCCATTTCCTCAGACAAACTGCACATTAGCATGCGTTCCACTTTCCCGTAAGAAGTGTAAGTAATGCTTATTCTGCAACTATGAACTATAATCAAACTTTTCAGAACAAGATATTGATGCCCTTTCCAAATATAAACTTTTTGATAAAGTGGTAGAGTTTTAGGGTTGATAATCAGATATTTGACTTACTTATGAGAGTTTACTGCGATTTTCTGTTTTCTCGTGGGTCTGTGTGGAGGGGTTTTCTAGAGTAATAAATGCTCCTGGCCTTTTGTCCATCCCTTGGTTACACATTCCCAGAAGATATGATTGCCAAGGCCACAAATGACAGCCATTGCTCCAATTTATATAACAATAATCTATTAATAGGTCATAAGAAATTAGAGAGTAACTCTCCCCTCCCTGTGCAAGACAAGAAGAGACAATGACTGAACAGACCAACATTTTCTCTGGGGTAACCTCTCCCTAGAGGTGACCAGCAATGGGGCAGATGGTAGTATAGGGTAAGGAAGAAGAAGTTGGAGCCAAGGAATGATAGCTTCAGAGTCATTTTCTAAGACATATTCTCCAAATAGTTTTAAATTCAGTAACAATGATACATTTACTTACTGTCTCAATTGGCGATGAAGAAATAATGGACATGATGCATGCCATCAAATCTCAATATTTGGTCCTCAGATTTGATATGTACATGGAGAAAAAAGCCAATGCATTTATTTGGAGAGTGCTTAAGGACATAGTCTTCAGTGAATTTGGCTACTTGGGACTTTGACGTTGAATGTCCATAGCAGTTAATCATGGCTAGAATGTGTAAACTGAATTTATTTTTAACGAGATGGGATGGTTGGAAAATTCAAGTTACTAAGGTATTAGTGTGTGTTCTTCAGGAATTGACCTTGAAATTTACCAGTGCAGCTTTTATCTAAACAGGCACAGCTAAGGCAAAGATTTAATTATAGAGAAAGGAAAGTTTTTGTGCAGATAGGCTTTTTAAGCTTTGGAGAAGAACATTTTTTTATTCTTTTTTAGTCTCTTCATGTGATTTGCAACTAGACCAAGATTGCAAAGGCAGTTAAGATTTACGTGTACCACAGAGCACTGGTAAGACTCTAGCTTCAAACTTTTTTTTTCAGACCTAGATACAGAACACTATATTCACTGTCCTGATGTCCTTCCTGACAAGACAAAGGAGAATAAGAAATTGTCAAGAGTGAGTTTAATTTCTTTGTCTTTTAATATAAAATTTCAAAAAAAAATTGATCTGGGACTTTAAAGACTTAGCCTACAATTTCTAAGGGCTTAAACTTGCAACTTACTGAGTGAACTTTAATTTCTCTCTGGAAAATTCATAGTGAGAATGAATTTATATGAAAATTTTGAGTACCTCTAAATTGTGACCTTTAAATCATTGATATAACTGAATAGAGTCATAAACTCATTATAATAACTATGTTGAGCTTTACTAGACTACTTGTCTGGGAATTTTGCCCTGATAGCTGAAGAGGGAGTGAATTTTCACTGCTAAATGTAGTGAGACCTTGATAGGATTTAATCAATATGCTGTTCTAACCTATTTCTGTGATTTTTGTAGTCAAAATTTGTACCAATGACCAGCATTCCAAGGAGGAGTCACAGGGGAATTATTATTAGTATTAGAGGATACACCTTGTGCAAATGGAGCAGGACTTAGATGGGATTAATATTTCAGATACATTAAGATAACCAAAAGCTAAAAAATATGGTAACAGCTCAGGAGAAAACTATATAGTCCCCATTCCTTAAGTCTCCACATTGAACTACACTGCAGAAACAGTACTCCTGACCACTTTTTAACTTCTTTCTTGTGATAAAGTACCTGGTTGATGAAAGACAGACATTGTTCCACCCTTCTCAGTTCATAGGATCAAATCTAGTAAGAGTCAAATGTCAATAATTTGTCTCTTTTCTTTCCTTTCTGCTTGTAACCAACGAGAAAGTGATACTGGGTAAATGATGTATTTGCTCTGCTGAATTCAAACCTACTTTAGATGGGCTGTTTTAAGCTAAGGAAGAGAAAGGAAGAGATGATTATTAATATCATTTGATCCTAACACCAGAGCTACATTCTCCAAAACGGAACAATATGAACAAGCCCTCCAAAACAGGGCAAAATAAATAAATAAAAATTAAGAAAACATGTCTTCAGCAGATATATAGTAAAAGAAATTATAGAAGAGATCTTCAGCCAGCAGAAAAATGACCTCCAGAGAGAAACAAAGAAATTCAGGAATTAATAATAAGCAAACAACAGAAATTTTAACAACATGGAATAAATCAAAATAAATTGACTCAAAAGTCTACAATATCTTTAATATGTTAAAATACATGAGAATATGAATGGTGGGCAACATGTGGTAAATGAAGTTAAAATGGGTCAAAGGAAGTGGTCAAAATAATTATTTTCTTTACACTACACTAAGCCAATATACATTTTACTTGTCATATTAACGAGTAATATAATGGAATAAAAAACAAAAGCAAAGAATTTCTAATAAGTTATTCAGGTAGATTGACAAAATATTTAAATGCCAAATAAAGAAGGCAAGAAAGAACAAAAAAGGGAGGGAGGACATAAAACAAGTATACTAAATAGAGACAAATAGTAAGATGGTAGGAACAATAATCACAAATTAGAAGACAAAATACTCAGGCAAAATTCTTATTGTTACATTAGATAGAAGAGCAAAACCTTATTACATTGCAGCTTATAAGAAAACTACCTTGAGGGTGGCGCCTGTGGATCAGTGAGTAGGGCACCAGCCCCATATACCAAAGGTGGTGGATTCAAACCTGGCCCCAGCCAAACTGCAACAAAAAATAGTCAGGCACTGTAGCGGGTGCCTGTAGTCCCAGCTACTTGGGAGGCTGAAGCAAGAGAATCGCATAAGCCCAAGAGCTAGAGGTTGCTGTGAGCTGTGATACCACAACACTCTACCAAGGGCAACAAAGCGAGACTCTTGTCTCAAAAAGAAAAAGAAAGAAAGAAAGAAAGAAAGAAAGAAAGAAAGAAAGAAAGAAAGAAAGAAAGAAAGAACGAACTATCTTGGATATAGAGATGAATAAAAGATGAAAATAAAAATATGGAAAAAATGTGCCATATAATATTTAATGAAAAATAAGTTTCTAAAGCTACACCAGTATCAAAAATATATATTTGAGGCAATAAATGCAGTAAAAGAAGACATTTCTCAATGACAAAGAAGTATGGTAGACCAGTAAGATATAAAAATTCTAACTATATGTATAACAAACAATATAGCTTTAAATTATACATGCAGGTAAATTTAACAGACCTAAAAAGAAAAAATACACAAATTCATAACCACAGGATATTTTAGCAAACTTCTCTCGATCACTGATAGGATGAGTTATCGGTAAGATAATAGAAAATTGAACATCATAATTAACAATAAACAAAACCTATAGAACTTGTACCCAACAATAATAAAAACATATTCTTTGTCAGGGCCTATCAAATATTTACTAAAATTGACCCTATTAAGTGGAATGAAGTAATTGTCTACATATTTCAAAGGACTTAATTCATGCAAGATTGTTTTCTAATGATGGTTAAAGAATGCTAAAAAAATGGTAATTAGAAGGTAACTAGAAATTCCCAAAAGCAATTAACTGACTTCCAGGCAAAAGAATGGGATAATGCAGGGGTGGCGAACAAGTTTGACACAAAGAGCCAAAATTTTAAACTGTGAGAGTCAGAGAGCCACACCACGCAGTGACCTGCCAAAACAGACAAACACTCACACAAAAGCATATAATTTTAACAATAATATATTA